>VZTI01005482.1:410889-435520 GCA_013397865.1 Struthidea cinerea
GGGGTGGCAGCGGGTCCTGGGGCTGTGGCTGCTGGTGGGTTCCCGTCTGCTGAAATCCTGACATGGGGGGACCCAATGGCCCATGGCTGGGGCTTTGTTCTGCCAGCTGGGGGGCACTGGGTGGACAATGGCACTGGGGTTCAGGGTGAAACAGCTGTGTGCCCGCTGTGTGCCCCGAGGTGCCTGGGGAAGGACTTACGCTGGATGCTGAAGCAGAACTTCTTCTGCTGGTAGGAGATGTAGCTGGAGACAGCCCCGATGAGGGCCATGGCCAGGCCGCTGGCGATGCCGGCGATTGTCCCCGTCTCTGCCACTGTGGGGCACAGAGAGAGGGAGCTTTGTGACGGGCACACGCACCACCCCTCCCATCCCACCAGCCACGGCGGCACCTACCTCTGTTGTTGTCGTTGTCGCTGTTGCCGCCAGCACCTGCAGAGACACAATCCCGTCAGTGCCCCTGCACCCCTCTGCTGCCCCCACTGCTGTGCTGGGAGGGAGGGGACACAGGAGAGGGGTGGCAGCGCTGCTCCAGGGCAGCCCTGGGCTGGGGTGGGCAGATGCCCCCATGGGATGCAGCGTTTGCTGCCCCACACTCCACTGGGCTGCTTGTTTTTGTTTCTCAGAGGGCTTTGAAGCTGCTCCTCTCCCTCTGGGTGTGCATGGGGGCAGTTTTGGAGGATCCTCTGCATGGGACATGTCTGCCTGACAGTTGCCCTCACCCCCACGTTTTACACCTCCACTCCTCAGCGTTAAGGGAACACCTGGAGGGCTGTCAGAGTGTTACAGAGCACACTGGTGACAGCCACAGGAGGTGACTGGCTGAGCTCCATCATGTTAGGGAACCCTCAATTGGCCTGAAGTCTATTTTGACATCGCCTTCCCTGGAGAAAGTGCGCTGGGAGGAGAAGCTGCTCGCACTGGAAACTGCAGTCCTTGCCGAGTCACTTACATCCTGAATTTATGGAAGCAGGTCAGCATTGTATTAATGCCTCTGATGTGTCTTGTCCTTGGCACAGGGATTTATTAAATGTTGATTTGGCTCGTGGTGTTCAGCTCTTTATGCGACTGCTTTTAATATTTAATACTGTGGATCCTTGTGAACGCCCAGGCTCATCTGATTGTTACTGGATTTCCCCCTCGTTCCAGACACTGGTGGAAGGAAAACGAAGGCATGTACCCGCTCACGGCACCAGGGCGCCCTCGAGGTGACAGGAGAGGCACAGGTCCCGTCTGCCCTGGTGGCAGCTGGAGCTGCAGAGCCCCCACGGAATCAAAACTAAGCACCTCCAACTGCTGGCACCAGGCATGACCAGGGAGGCCAAAAGCTTTTCCCTTGTCTCTGTGGCTGAGACCCCGCACAGAGAGGGGCCAGGGCTGAGCACTGCTCTGCACAGGGCTCTTTCTAAAAGCTGGGGGTAACCCTGAGCCGTGACTGCTGAAGAAAACCACTGTACGTAGGTCACCACTTACCCTTCTTCTTGTCTGGGCTGTAGCCCCCATCCACAATGCTGGCCAGGTCATCATCTGAAAATCCTTTAAAAGAACAGGAACAAACAGTGGTTGGCACCTGAGGGAGCCACAGCTGGGCTGGAGGTTGGGATAATGGGCTGCTCCATTCCCAGTGGGGAACTGGGACTGGTCAAAAAGTAGTTCTGTTTCACTTGCAATTATCAGATGTTAACCCTGAATTACTTTAAGGTCACAGAAGAGGTAATAACTGACTATTTTAAATGCTACTGTATTTTTTAACTGAAATGACTGATGTATTTAAGAGTTCATGACATGTTTTGGTGCTCAGCCTTGGCTGGCAGTGGAGGAGGCAGGAAGAAGTGGTTTGTGTGTACTGTGGCCATGCTGCTGGGGACCAGTGAGCCCCTGGCAGCACCAGCTGGGCCTGGGGTCCTGCAGGCAGGAGCTGACCCTTATCCTTCCCAGAGGGATAGAGCAGTCCAGGGGAAAAATTGAGCACCAGCATGTTTTGGTCAGGTAAAAAAGTTATCTTGTAGTCGGCAAGTCTAATTAATGCAGGATAAGTACAGACAAACAGGGTCTGTGAATCTGCAGCTGAATGAGTGGTGCTGTTGAACATCTCAGCTCCAGTCCCAGAGGGAGCCCTGGGGTGCAGCAAGGTGTGTGATGGGAGCAGAGATCCAAGGCCGAGACAGCAAAAGGTTACTCCTCTGATGCTGTGCCTTGGGAAGGGTTTCCTTTGCCTTAACAGCCTGGAAGAGACTGCCTTATTCATCAGCTTACCACAAAACACAGATTTATGGGCTTAGTAATGAGTGTGAAAAGAATGAAAGCCCTGACTATGCCAGAGCCTGGAGAGATCCCAGGCAGTCCAGGGAGCAGCGATGCCGGGGGAACGCGTGTGCTGGTTTGTGGCCAGTGCCACGTTCCAGCAGCTCAACGCCTCAACCTTTCCTGCAGCAGCCTGAAACCTCAGCAAGCCCAGAATACCAAAGTGCAGACAAGTCACCTAGTTAATACAATGTAATAAAATACCTGCCTGTTAATTACGTGTCCGAGCAGAGTATACGGCCATCCCGACATCAATAAACCAGCCGTGCAAAGTCTGTTTCCCAGCTCAAGTGCTCAGGGGAACAATCCTCACAGACAAATGATTCATTCACTGGAGTATTTCAGAGATGGAAAAAGAACCCTCCCAGCCCAGAGTGTGTGTTACACCGGGACCTGAGCCTGCTCTAGATTTACACCTTGGCAGTGACTGTGAACCCCAGCAGCACATGCCCTCGGTTAAAGAGCTGTCAGTACGGGGACGGGGGAACTCACCACAACCACCACAACTCAATGAATCAGAAGAGACCCTGGGGAAAAAAACCTGCACACAGGCAGGGTGCAAGTCATAAGGAAGAGTCCCTTTCTGCCATGGACCAGTGAGGAAGAGGCTCCTTCCCTCCCCAGGACCAAGCTGCCTGTGGAAACGTCCCCACTCTGGGTGGGCAGGACAGGGGTGGTGGATGCTGGCAGTGGGCAGGACATTGGACCAGGCAGCGCCTGTTTCTCTTTATCCCATCACTTGGTGGAAATGGTGTCTGACAGTGAAGAGCTGGGAAGGATCTCCTGCAGGTCCCAGGGAACAGCAGGGCTGGTAGCAAGCTGGACAGAGAGGAGAGGTCAGCCTACCTTCACCTGGCCTTACGTCCGGCCTCCCACCATCTTTCCTATCGTTCTTATCATCAAGGGCATCAGCCAAGTCAAAATCCATAGGATCCTTTTCTAGAAAACAAGACCAGGGTTAGCAGTGTGGTGACAGGCTGAGGAACTCTGCAATTAATTCATTAATCAGGGAAAAGCACTGTTGAAAGAGATGAAGCCCCTGACACAAGTATCTCCAATTCTGCTATGCAGCCTCATGGCAGATCTTCCAACACTACCCTGTTCCATGCCCCCACGCTGCTGTGGTGGGAAACATCATGTCCTTCCTGCAGAAACAGTGTCCCCGTGGCTGGAGTGCCAGGTAATCAGGTAATGAGGCCACTAGGAAAAGTCAGAGCCAAACTGGTGCCCCAAGGGCCCAGTCAGTGGAACGAAGGGAGGTGGCTGCACCATGCTCACGTGCTGGCTGGAACAGCCTGTGACTTGATTCCTCAGAGTTCTTTTCCTCTGTGAGTGCTCAGTTGGTCCCCTGAGCAGCCTGGCTCCGACAGAGGATATTGTCCCTGCTAAACAGCAGCTAAAACCACGGCACAGAGCCAACTGAGCTCCCCAGCCCTCCCACCAGTGCACTCCTGACTTTATTCTGATCCAAAGTTTTTTGGGGGGGGGGGTTTTGGGTTTTTTTTAGGCCTGGGAGCACTTTTTGCCAAAACCCTGCCTGGGCAGGCAGCAGAACGCCCAGCTGACAGAGTGCCCTGAGCCTGTGGGTGTGTACCAGTGGAGCCCAACACAGCTGTACCACGATGGGGGGACAGGCAGCTCACAGCCTTCCAGCAGGCATGGGAATGAAACATGGGCCAGGAACCACTGAGGTCCCCTGGGAAGTGCAGGGTAATGCCCAGATGCCCTGTCTTCTCTGTGGTTTTTGATACTTGCTTTTTTCTTGAGGTATCTCAGGTGAGCAAACAGACCAGAGGCTGGAAATACTGTGATGAGGGCAGTGGCACCATCATGGCACATCCCAAATCCTGCCCCCGTGCCAGCAGCAGAGCTGGGGTGAAGCAGCAGGGGCTGTGGAGAAGATGCTCACCTGGGTTACGCTTAGGAGGGGCTCTCGTTGTTTTTGGCTGCTTGGTCGTGGTGGTGCGAATGACATCCCAAAAGCCGTTGTCTGAAGGGAGGATAAAAAAGACCAGAATGATGCTACCCTCTGAAACGTGGGTTCAGATGAGTGCTGTGAGGGAAACCCCCTCCCTGCTGGGAGACTGGGGCTGCACCGGGCCAGTTCAGTGCTCTGGTCTTTACACAGCTTCAGGGAGCACCACTCCCCCTGGGAGCCCTGGGGACGCTCGAGCCTGCAGAGAGCTCTGCGTTACCTGGCTTCCCTGGCCTGGGGAAGGGCTTGGGAGTCGGCTTGGCTGGTTTGGTGGTAGTCTCCACAGGCGTGTCAAAGTAATCAGCCAAATCGAAGTCTGCAGGAGAGAAGGGATTGTTAAACTCCTGTTTGTGGGGACGGCACAAGGCTGTTGGCACACACCCCGCTCTGTGGGTGTTGTGCACGTCATGCTGCACCACTGCCAGGGGCTCCCACGTCAGGCTGGAGCTGGAAAGGGCGTCCAGCCACTCTGCTGCTCAATTGTGACCTATCACAAAAGCTTCAGAAAAGCCTGGCCACCATTTCACTCTCCCCATCCAAGCTGTGGCTGCTGCCCAGCCCCAGCAACCCCAAAATAATTCAGTTTTGGGGGAGTCCTGCTGGTACCTGCAGCATCTCCTGAGAGCTGGTGCAGATGAGAAGGGACTGTGGGACTGAGCCAGTGGCTGGGACACCGCTCCCTGTGCAGCTGCCCATGAGTGACCTTGAACTGAGCAGGGCATGCACAGAGAGGGGCCAGGGCACGCACAGAGAGGGGCCAGGGCACAGGAGTCCACTACAGGAGCCTCTCAGTGCCATCATTCATCCAAAAAACACTCCCTGGGGAAGAAGCAACTGGCTGAGACACAGCCTCAGCCTCTGCATGTGTCCATTTCCAAGGGAGAGTTTACTGGATCGAACAACCTCTCATTTGGGCTCCAATCCAAACACTGACCCTGCACGTGCCTCTGGCACTTGACTTTTCTTGTCCCTAGCAAAGACCATGGCGGCCAAAGAGCCAGACAGCTGAATTTGCTTGAATTTGCTTAAATCTGTGCCAAGATCCTCATGCAGGGGTGAGCCGATTCATGTCCAAGCGCTCCCCTGATGCAGTTTATTGCAAGCTCCTCCAGGCGGGGTTGAGCAAACTTCGGCTCCTGTGACTGTGCTGTATTTAACAGGGACTCTCTGGCCAGAACTGAGCCAGAGAAGTGGCTGGCAACAAAACTCCTGTGAATTTAAGGGAGCTTCCTCAGCTGTAGCACTGCTGGGAGCCGGCCAGCCAGCACATTTGATGTGCACAAACAGTTGGAGACCCACTCTCCCCTGGATGGAGATGTGTCACCAAGGTGGGACTTTACGTGGAGGTTGGGGGTATCTTGGAATTAAAAAAAGGAAAATATTCTCTGGACTTCCTCCTGGAAGGAAAACTAGCAGGTGCCATGCAGACAGGAACAAAAGTGCTTGTGTAGCTGAGCAGTGATTTGTGTCTTCTCCATTAGGATACTGCAAAGTGTGCGAAATTCTGCCTTGGCTGTAAATGCTCCGCTGCCACTCACCTTCAGCATGGACAGAAATATCAATATTGCATTTCTCTGGCCACACAGGAGCAGTGCATGTGCACACACCAGCTCCAGCTTCCCTGAGGCAAGTGCAGGGGTCCCAAAGCAGCTGCTGAGGCAGCAGCACCAAGCCACACATGGGCAGCCCACGGGGACTCACACAGTTCAATCCCATGGGTGTGCACCCCACACTGGGCTGCGATGATGTACCTGCAAGAAGGTCTCACCTGTCCCACCTGTCCCACCTGCCGGCTTTCTGGGGCCCTTGGGAGTGGCTGTGACAAAACAGACGGGGAGGAAAAGTGTTAGTCATAGGCATCACCAAAAATGTCACCTCTGGATTGAGAATAAATGGCAAAGATTTCACCACAACTTCCTGACATCTGCTTTTGTAAACTCAGGGCACAGGACCATGAACACCCTGCACACAATGTCCCACAGGGATTGGGACTGCCCATGGATGAGAGTGGAGCCCAGTGCTCCACAGGGCACTGCTGCCTTGCACTGAGCCAGCATCCCATCCCAGCTGGTGGAGAGCAGGGAGCTGCAACAATCTGCTCTAAGGCTCCTGGATACAGCAGCAGACAGGCAAGGACAGGTGCTGTACAGAACAGCGTGGAAACCAGCCGTGAGTTGCCAATGTTTTGTTGTCCCTGGCCTGGTCAGTCAGTCCAATGACAGATAATTTCCTGTGCTGTGTTATGCACAGGAGGTTCCCGGTCAGCTGGAGGGCTGTCAGTGACACCCTGATACTCAGATCCCAGCCCCCCTGGCTGCTCCTGGGCTAAAACCAGCTACAGCCAGCCTTTGAGGGGGGAGGGAAAGAGGGAGCAATATGGAAACCACTGCCTATTAATAGTGGCTGGCATTACCAAGTATATGAATAAATCATGAGCAAGAGCTGTGGCTGCTCCATTCCCATTAATTTCCATCACACTGGAGTGCTGCTGCTGGGCTTCATTTCCAGCATGCTGGTATGGTTTGATGTGACCCAACTCCAGACCCTTGGTTTGCTTTTTTCTGGGGCTGACACCACGAATCCAGAGTGGGATGCAGCAGTTGGGGAGGCCATGGGGACAGTGCTGCCTCTTCCCTTCACCCACTGCTGGGACTCCAGCTTGGGGAACACCACTTTCCCTCTACATGAGGTGGCCACTAGTCATTTCTAACCACGTCTCCTCACATGCTGCAATAAAGGGCTTGCAAAGTCCTAGATGAGCTGCATCAGCCCTGTGACCAAGTCTGACACCCCCTGGCCTATCGTGGCACACTGCAGGAGAGCTGCAGAGAGCATCCCGTATTCCACACAAACTCCAAAGTAACACAGCACAAGTGTCTGTGTGTTGTTAGACTACAGCACAAGAGGTTTCAAACACTGTTACAGCTTTCCCTTCAATACATGTGGGTTTATTCTGCACCATCCCAGAGTCTGGCATCACTCACGGAGCAATCCCTGCTGCTGCCCCGCCAGGTGCTGGGTCTGGGGACAGTCACCATGAACTGCGCTGGGGAGGGCTGGGCAGCAAGGGGTCCTGGGTGCTGGAGATTGCAGGTCTGCCACAGCATCTCCACGGCTAGGTAGCAAAGGGAGTCAGATGTCTGAGGGTGCACTGTGGTCTTGGGCTCAGCCCTTGGCACTGGGGGAAGGCGTGTGACCCTTCCCAGGGAGGGAGATGAGCCTCTCCCATCCCTCAGCTGCTGGGCTGGCAGTTAGGTCTGGTCCTTGGGGTGTACACTGAATGCTGAATGCCAGCAGCGAGGGCCCCCCAAGGAAGCAAGCTTCCTTTGACTGATGGGCTACACTGGAGCTCCAGCAAAGCAGAGCAGTGCCCTAACTTTGCTTTCCCAGGCACTACACTGCAACGGGAGCAGGGAAGGACCCGGTGCTGCCCCTGCCTGGCCAGGCACGGCGAGCTGCCCCCCACAGCTGGGGAAGGGAGTGGATGATGCACTGGTTCCAGGCCAACAGGGCCAGGCCTGCTGGCAGGCGTTACTGAGGGATGCAAGGAAGCCAAAAGGGCAAGTTCAGTGCCATTGCTACCTCAGAGCACAGGTGTGCTGTGCCTCTGTGGTTCCTCACAGGAGTCAGTAAGCAAAGGCCACCTGCTCATCAGCCACCTTCTCCAGGACTGTCCCCAGCTACACCTGTCTGCAAACCCCAGACCCTGTGTCTCCCAGGCAGAGATGATGAGGCAGGTGTATCCCGTACCACCCTCCCACCAGCACCAGATCCCAAAGAACAAATCGCATCCATTAACATCTATTTGTTTTCTCCTCTTTAAAACAATGCATAAATGTGACTTACGTCGCTTGGTGACGGGGTCAAACAGGGCATCTTCTAGGTTGAAGTCATCTGCGTCATCCCCGTGACCTGGAGACAAAGAATCAGCACTGGCTGTACTCACTCCACACAGAATAAACCACCTTTAAATGAGGCATGGCTAGACTTGTTTGCTCAAATTGCTTTAGTTTTTTGCTGGTTTTTTCCAAGCCTGACCCAACACTGGTGATGAGGAAGGCATCAGCCCTCTCCAAATGCTGTGACTGTTAAATTGCAGAGCAGTCATCTCTGGATTTTCCATTTGTCTGCCCTAATGGATGTGGTATAAAGACACATGTTATGCTTAAATTTGTCAAGGAGAGCCTACCAATTCATCTCTCAAGCTGCCACTCACCTCTGGCTGTGCTCACGATTATGTTTGCTAAACACCATGAAAACACTGGGACAGTGCAAACAAATTCGGTGACAAACAAAAAAGCCCCTATGCCCCTCTTCTTCTCAAGTACCTTCCAACATCAAAGGCTTTGCATGAAAAAGCTGTTGCTGGCTGCCAAGCACGACTTAGCATTTCAGAGGCTGCCTGCATCATTCTGCCTTGGAAATGTGAACAGGACCAAAGCCCCATCCCAGGGATATATCTGACAGGTGCATGCAGATTTTTTTGTTAGAGATGCCTCACCACAACTCCAGTCCCATATCCCAGGGATAACTCAGGGCTACATCATGTTCTCCTGCAACAGGGCCAGCTAATCCTTCCTTTCTCCGTCTCTTTTTTGCATGGCGTTAATTACTGTTGACTTACCCTAGTTCTGAATGTATTTGTCTTGATAAATTCATGCTTTTACATCTCAGAGCATGCTGAGTAATTAATATCCTTTGGGTTTGCTAAGTACTGCAGCACTGCAAGAGAACATTAAAATGGCTTTCCTCTTATTCCTACTGCTAAATGGATTTAGCTATTGCCACCTGAGCTCCAGTGTGCTTCATGAATAAATTTAAAGCTTTACTGACAAGGACAACAACAATGGGAAGGCACCAGTCCATCAGAAAGCAGGTATCAGCGTTTCAGTGAAAAACTTCTACTGAGAGTGGTCACTAAGTACTGCAGCAGCTGCAGCTCCAGTTCCACTTACTCACACATCACCTCTCATCTCATCTGCCGTCTGTTAAACGTACACTCAGCAGCCCTGAGGGTGATGTATGTGCAGGGGCTGTGGGCTTCTCCCCCCTGGCAAAGGCTCGGCATTAAGCACTGCTGGAGGGGGTGTGTAAGGAATGAGTGTCCCAGCCCACGCTGTGTTTCTCATCGAGCTGAACGATGCCAATGCTTCCCTGCGAGCCTGGAGGAGCGGCCGGCAGCGGGCGATGCAGGGAAAATCCGTGTGAAATCCACAGGGAGAGGCATGCGGAAGAGCCTCTTGCTCAGCACAGCAGGGTGTGTCTGCCACCCTCAGCCTCCCTCCATGCTTCTCTGCTCCCTTCCCAAAATCTTTCCCTCTTGGGCCTTATTGCTGGTGAAATATTGGCCCTGTGAGACAGGCGATGCTCTCCTGCTCTGACAGCCTGGGTGAAGCTGCAGTGTTAACAAGTGGTCTGTCAGTGCAAAGGAGCAAAGTCAGGAATGTGCAAGGCCATCCACAGTGCTCAAAAACACCTGCCCAGCTCCAGGGCTTGCACGGGGGGCTGCCAAACCACCAACATCCCTGCTGAGACTCAACACACTCATCACGGTGCTGGCCAACTGTCCCAACCTTGTCAGTCTGACAATTTCGTGCAGTCTTCCTTTCCCAGAATAGCTTTTTCCCCAGTCTTTAGTGATTTTCAGGAACCAACAGGGCTCCGTCATTTTTGTCTTTCTATTTAAAAGCGTGCTTAAAAATAGGCAGAAGGGGAAACCCACGTTGCGTCTCTGGCGGGATGAGAAGCGTTACCAACCCGACTGGGGGAAATGTTCCGTCGCTATGTGAGCTGGCAGGAGGGATGTGGTGGCAGCACCAACTCGCATCGCTATGCCAGGAGCCCTCCCTTCCCTCTCCCCTGCTCCCTCTGCTCTCCATGATTAAGTCAATATTAAGGCACTGACTTGCTGCACACTGAGCCCTGTGTTAGCGTATCCTCCCCGTGTCGCTGGAGGAGCCCAAATACCAAGTGGGGGAGCGGACAGCTGCGGGGTGTGTGCAGCTCACACGTTCCAGGGAAGGGCTGTGGGGGTTGTGGGGCTGCACAGAGATGTCCCCCGCGGTGGGGACATGGGCCCTGCAGGAAACACAGTGTCCCAACAAATGGGCTCCCTCTGCCTGGCTTTGGGGGGCTCACTGGACCCACCGGCTGAGATGCACTTACACCTCCCTGGGTTTGATGACAGCTCTTCTTGGCAACTCTCCCTGCAGGATGAGAGGAGGGTGCCCCTTCCAAAACCACTCTCTGAAGAGTCAGCTGGCACATAGGGGGGCCAAGGGGGGTAAAAGCTGCTCAAGGCCCTCCATCCTCATGGGGCTGAGGTAAACAACAACTGCTGAAGTGCCCTGGGCTAGAGCTGCATCCAGGGGGTTTTCCCCACACTGGTGAGAGAGGTGGGAATGTTGCCCAAGTGAGGGTTGGGAAAACTGTCAATGCACCTAATTGCCCACTAAAACTTTCCCAAGGAGCTGCAGTGCTTGGCACAGCCCGTTATCCAGGGCTTTCCCAATGCTGCCCATGGCAAACTGACATCCTTTTCCAGGATTCCCCTAGGCATTGGCAAGGATTAATAATAGATTGCCAGTTAATTGAAGCTGACAACATCTCTATTTCATGCAAAGGGTGTTATAGAGACGTATGACACCTTTTATGGATCAATAACCAAGCGTTGCCATCACAGGCACACAAACTCCCCTGCTCACTCCGACAGATAAGACTGGAATGCTCTCCTTGTTCTTTTACTCAGTTATTAAGTGGTAACAAATCTGGAATTTCATGGCCAGACACTGAAAACCCCACCAGCTCTTGGTACACATGTTTACCATGCACATGCAGTTTTTCTGCAGGCAGCACAGCTGCTCTCTGCACTGTCCTGTGCAATCCCTTTGCTCCTGAGGCCCTGCTCCACAACCAGTGGAGGAGTGGAGCTTCCAAAGCCCATCCTCTGATGGGAACCCATGCACAGCACGGAGTATCTTTACATTAAAGGTTTATACTTTTTGGGAGAGGCTGGATTCGTACACATCAGCACTCACAAGCTGCTGAGCTGCAGCAGAGTTTGTCTATAATGCCCACGAAGCAGAGTCAGGGTCATGCCTGACATGTCACCTTCCCCGCAGGACATCCCCACCTACAACCCGTTACACGGCCACAATAGCAGTGATATGCAAAACCTTCCTCCTGCTGGTTGCTCAGCGCTGGGGAGCAGTATGGGATCCTTGCAGGGCTGATGACTAGGCTAGTTCGGGTTATTTTTTTCCCTACCCTTGCACTGCGTCTTTGGAAGAACTCTGCTCTTTGGCTGCTGGGAGAAAACGCACATCCCCAGGGGCAACTGGGGGCAATTCCAGCCCTGTGTGCCACCAGCCAAGGGCACTGGAGCATCCATGGCACTGCAGCTCTGTGGCAATAGGGGGGGAACAGGCAAATTAGATATGTTTGCCGTATTTTTATTTAATCTGACAATCCAAAGAGACCAAGCTGGGACATCACATGGCATCCAATATGAATCCCCCAATGCCAGAGTGGGGAGGTGGGGGGACCCCAAGGCTGCAGCTGTGTCCGGCAGAAGCTGTAGAACAGGGGTGAGAGTTATGGCCGAGCCAGCACTGCAGACTCCCCCACCTCTTGCTGAGTCCCCTCGCCTTGCCGGGGGTATTTTTAATCAGAGCTAGCTGCTCTTTGAAGGTAGAAGGGTTTTGTGCCTTAATGTATTCTCTCCTCATTATTTTCTGTAGCAGGCAGCTCAAACACACAATTGTACTCGTCAGCTTTTTAGTTTTTACAATTATATATATATTCTAATTAAGCCCCACTGTTTGACAAAGCTTGAATTACAGTATCATAATTCACACCCAGTATATTGCCAGGCCGTCTGCAGCACTCGGAGCGAGGTGTATTCCATTTTTAGAGCCAGCCCACGGATCTCTTTGTGCAATATATATGTGTTTAGCTTCCCTGGGAATAGAGAGCCTGCGACGGTACAAGATTGACAGCCCGGGAGATTACGGGAGAATGCAAAGCAGGTACAAGGGCAGCAGAAAGTAATTCCAACTGCCTGACTTTTATGCATCCACCTTAGGAGCAACGCAGCAGGCGGGGGAGCAGGAGGAAAGCAGGAAACCAAGTGTTGAGGTAGCTGAAAGGGTGTCCCCAGTGACCAACCTCATCTTTTTGGTTCCAAGTTATGATGTCAGCACACACAGGTGGTTTCCTGAGGCTGGGCACCCACAGCTGTGCTGGGACCTCTGGGCAGGGCACTGGAGGAGGAGGGGTTTGGGAGCAGAGCCCTGTTGCTAGACCTCCGGGCTGCATCCTCGCAGTGGGGTTTCTGCCATCTCAGCAGAGACACAGCCTCAGAAGTCTGTGGGGAGTAAATGGCTGCTCCTCCATGGGCATGGGTCTGCCCTGCAGCAGCTGGGGTGCCTGGGGCACCACCGAGGGTCCCCAGGGACCTCTCCTGGCGCAGGCGATGGCACAACACCACCAGCCAGAGCAGTGATCCCAGTCAGGACAGAGCAGAGCTTTGGACTTGCCAATACCTCCTCCACTGCTGTCCGGCCACTGGCCCCAGCCACTGCCAAATGCGTGGGAAATTTACTTGTGAATCCCAAATTCTTGCTGACTGCTAAGGCCAAAGCACAGTTCCGTGTGTGTAGGGAGAGCAGTGCTCCTTGGAGCCGGGGTGTCACAGACAGTCTCTGGGAGCAGTGCTGGTGGGGCAGGTGGCTAAGGACAGCTTCTGTGTAGCTGCACTGCTCTCTGCAGACAGGCCAGGCTGCCTCCTCAGCACAGACATCCTCCTCAAGGCAGCTCTGCCTTGAAAAGCAGACTTTGAACTTGCAATCTATCTCCTCAGCTGCTGCCAGGGAAGACTGGCTGCCCTGAACAAACAAGCTGTCAGCAGCCCACTAGGGCGAGGGGTGGAAGGGCTCAAAGTGTGAGAGAAACAGTCCCCTGCATCCACCCCAGCAGTGGGACCAACAGCTGATGCTGGGGGTACATCACTCCAGCCCAGGGCATGACCAGTCGAGAGCAGTGGGACACATTCCCCCAGCTGGGATGACCCCTGCTCCTCGTGGCGGATGAGGGAATGCTGCTGTCCTTGCTCTCTAGTCTCAGTGAAACATTTTGATTTTCAGAAGTACTAATCAAAAATCACTCTTGATTATGGCAAAAACAACCTCTGCAGAATTTTTTTTTTAATGCAATTAACAAGGGTATATGGTAATTCCAAGCAATCTCGCTCTTGAGATTAAAGGAAAGCCTGCCAGGAAGCACATGAATAAAGCTTTAAGATGAGAATTTGCATAATGAAGACTTTCTCTTTGTGGAGGGATTGATGGTGGTTGTGTTTGAAACCTATTAAGCGAAATGCCTAAAAGCCTCCACTACAGCCAGGGCACTGCTGTCCTGACCCGTAAAGGCTCTAACGCCTACGCTGCCCTCGGGTCCCTGCTGGGAACCTCAGCTCCACGACAACTCCAGCTCTGCCCTGTCCTGCAGCCGGTGCCCCGGGATAGGGCAGGGGAGGCAGCACAGCCTCGGTGCAAGCTCCGGAGTCTGCAGCTCAGGGCAACACCCCTCCCTTGGGCTCTAAGCCACAGGGTAACACCGCGGTTCTGTGCGCCGGGGCAGCCGCACGAGAAGCGAGTGTCTCTTGCAATTTGATTTCAAGGCTTACTAGGAATAATATAAATTATTTGGCAGCAGTACCTGATAAGCTCTACACCCAGCAGGGGTGATGGAGCTAGTGAGGAAAATGTGACCAGCAAAACCAGCCTGCACTAGGCTCCTTCCAGCAGACATCACTGGCACCATGATGTGAGGCAGGGCCAAAAGGGTGTTTTGGTGAGTAGAACGTGAGCCCTCACTGGGACCTGCCTGGCCAGACACTGGATGCTCAAGGGATGCAGTGCCCATCCACCCTGCACCATGCTGAGGGCTGCACGAAGGTCCAAAAGCATCTTCTCCCCACCTGGTGTGGAAGGACAGACCTCCAGGCTGCTTCCAAAGCACCTAAAGAAGGAACACCACCCTGCACACCCTGCCGTGTCCCACAGCCCCAGGGGAGCAGCCAGGGGCTCAGCCTGTGCTGCCATGACCACACCGGGAGCTGCCAGCAGGCACCAGACAAAAAACACAGCAGGGAGGAGTTTCTCATCTGCTGCCCTCTCGCACAGCCTTTCCCACTCCTCCACAGCACGATTTAAAACCCCAGAGGGAAGTGCCCTTGACTTCTCTTTGCCAACAGATCTGGTAACTGGCTCGCCCAGAGCCCACCCTATTTACCAGGGGCTGGCATGGAGGCTGCAAGGAACCCTTGAAAGCTGAGGGCCCCTACCAAAGACAGACAAACACCTCTGGGTGCCAGCAGCAACCCTGAACAGCTCCGAGGAAAAGCAGAGCTCCATCAAGGTCAGCAGGACCACAGCCAAGAAAGGCTTTGTGTGGGGGTTTCCCATGAAATGCCTTGGGCCAGCAGCTGATGGTCAGGGCTGCCCCATCTCTGGCTCCACAGCAGCATCCTCTCTCTGACCCCACAACAAACAAATGTTTCAGCAGCTCTTCCATCCCAGCATCGTCCGAGACCAGGTAGCCCTGCTCCAGCAACACAAGATGCCAACCCAAACAGTTTTCTTTAGTATCAGTACTCAAAGCTTTCCAGGTTTCCAGGGCTCTCTGCCATCCCTGCACATGGAGCAAGTGATGTTCTCTAAGCAACTTTAGTACGATAGCTGTTCTTTGAGGTTTGTGTCAAAGAGGGCTCTGCTGCAGCACTGCCAAAACCTGCTTTCAATTAGTCCAGTATCAACTGCACCCGGAGCAAAAAGCTGAAAGGTTTAGAGCACAAATATTTAAGGTTCCCCCACTTCTGGGGTGTGCCTGAGCCCAGCTCTGTACTTGTGATGAGGATGGGGTGATGCCCAGCTTTCCGTGCCTGGAGTGGGTACCAGGACATTGTGGCCAAGAACTAAGGGGGGCAGGGGGAGCTCAGCCTGTCCCACCCCTCACAGGAGCTCTGCAAACCTCTGACCCTCCCTGGGACTGTGGGAAAATACCCCAGGCATTTCACCTCAATAACACAAAGGTATATCTGGTAAGAAAGGGAGCTGGTTTTCCTTTCCACTTTCTTGCTGTTTGTTTGGGATTTTTTTTAAGGAAGAACAGTTTATATACCTAAAGGGGAAAGGATGTGGACAGCATCCTTATTTTATTCCCACACCCCAATCACTTTGCAGGAGGGCAAGGGGAAATTAGCAGTGACCCAACTACACAGGATAGAGAATGGTTAAAGATGACTTTTCAGTGACGGAAGAAACAACAGTGTCACCCTGGGCTCGGGTTTGTCCCCACCAGATGCTGTGTGTGGGTCTCTGCTGGCAAACTGGATTACTGCCCTGGCAGCAAGGAAAGGGGAGACGTGGGGGTGCCATGATCCCACTGCCCAGCAGGCACCAGCCTGGTTTCCCTGGACAGCCATGGTCTGGTGCAGCACTGCTGAGAGCCAGCCCTGTAAGGGACAGGCACGTTGGGAGCAGGAGCAGGATCTGAGCTGAAACCACTCAGGGGCAACCATGGCACTCCCTGGGCCCAAGTGCCCTGCCCCCAGACTTCACCCAGCCTTACCAGGCAGAAAGTGGGAGACATGGACCCCAGCTCACCTGGTTTGAGATTCCTAGTGAAGGTCAAAAAACACAGCAAGTTCCTTTGCCTCCTGTAACTAAGGGCTGAAAACTGGGGGATGTGCTGGTTTGGGCTGGGGTAGAGTTCATTATCTTCATAGCAGCTGGTATGGGGCTGTGGTTTGGATTTGTGCTGAAAATGATGTTGATAATACAGAGATGTTTTTGTTATCACAGAGCAGCTCTTACCCAGAGCCAAGGCCTTTCCTGCTCCTCACCCACCCCACCAGAGAGGCTGGGGGGGCACAAGGAGCTGGGAGGGGACACAGCCAGGACAGCTGACCCCAACTGACCCAGGGGATATCCCAGACCACACGGCACCACGCTCAGCATATAAAGCTGGGGAGGAGGAGGAAGGGGGGACGTTTGGAGTGATGGTGTTTGTCTTCCCAAGTCACCATTACAGGTGATGGAGCCCTGCTGTCCTGGGGATGCTGAGCACCTGCCTGCCCTGGGAAGTGGGGAATGAATCCCTTGGTTTGCTTTACCTGTTAAACTGCCTTTATCCCAGCCCACCAGTTTTCTCACTTTTACCCTTCCAATTGTCTCCCCCATCCCAATGTGGGGGGAGTGAGCAAATGGCTGTGTGAGGCTGAGTTGCCAGTTGGGATTACACCACAACAGCTGCTTCCATGTTTTCCTGCCTGCTGTCCACCCAGAAAGATTACAATGTACATTCACATTAGCCATTTGATTTCTGCTTACACATTAAGTAATGACTACACATTTGCCTACGGCCAAAGATGCCTGTTTATCAACCAGACAACAAATTGTGGCATGAAAGCATTTTGTTCATAATCCAGTGCAGAACAACTGATGACAAAGTCAGTGATGCAGGAGCCCAAAGAAAACTGAAGCAGGAGATTAAATGCTTATCACCTGATTCCCAGTGGAAAAAGATCATTCTCATCAGATAAAGACCAAGAGAAGATGCTGTAGTTAAAAGTAGGTAAATAGGGAATTATATGGTAAAAATGCTGATTCATCACTTGGGATGTGATGCTACTGTCACACTGTGCTATTTAAAATCAGAAGCAGAGCAGTGGTGGGAATGAAGACTTGGGCAATGCTGACAGATGGAGCAGGGCTCTGGGAGAGCGTGGGGGGCTCAGCCTTCTCTTCTGGCTAAGGGGATCTGTCTGCCCTGTCACCACACCTGCACTGCAGGGTTCCCTCCTGGCCACTGCTGTCCCCGCCTTCCCACAGCACCTCCCCATGCAAACATGGGGTATTCGGGCCAGGTGGAGACAGGTTGAGACTCCAGCCTGTGCTACTCACTGCCTGCACCCTCCTCGCCCACCCACACTCCCACTGTGCTCTGGGTGATGCGGCTCTGCTGCTCCTGGAGCATCCCAGATCCAGGTGGTGCTGCCGAGGGAAGGAGCCAGCATGGAGAGACAGCAGGGTGCGGGGCTGCACCCTCCAAGTAGGAAGCAGCAGCAGAGATCTGCCGGAGTTAATTTTGAGCAGGTGGTGCAGGAACTGCTGGTGATTTTTAACCACCCAGCCTGCAACTGTGAGCCCACCCCTCCTGGCTCACCCACAGTGGGGGAAGCTGTGCCACATCCCTCGGCCTTTTGCAACAGCTTGTTTTCAATAAGGTGAGTTTGGCTCCTCGCTTTCATAGAT
Source organism: Struthidea cinerea (assembly GCA_013397865.1). Classification (NCBI taxonomy): domain Eukaryota; kingdom Metazoa; phylum Chordata; class Aves; order Passeriformes; family Corcoracidae; genus Struthidea; species Struthidea cinerea. Next base: position 428,482 of record VZTI01005482.1, read on the forward strand.
GAGTTTGGAGAAGTCTCTGAAAAGGGGTGTTTGGGGTGTGTATCCAGCTTCTGCTACTTCCCATACTGCATCCCCATCACCAGGGGAACAGGTGCTGTATAATCAGAGCACTCTGTGCTATTGATGCAGCATGAAATAATTTAAACATAAAACTAAGAGCTCACTGAGTTCAAAGAGAAATCCAGCAACAGGTCTCTTGCTCTCTCTGACCCTACTTGGAGAGGAAATAGCACCAACACTTACAAACCCAACTGTTTGCAAACTGTTGTGGCTCTGATATTTTCTCTGTGAAAGTATCTACATAATTCACTCAGTTAAGACCATCACTACAAAAAAGAAAGAAGGAATAAATTTTCTTTTCAAATATATGTTTAACCTCACTTAAAAATGCTCTATTTTCTGCATGAGGTGAAAGACACGTTTGGGAACTGTGGGTGTTTTTAAAAAGCATACATGAGCTCAAAGCTTAGTGCTGGTGGGGGGGGGGGTGAAATAACAAATTCCAGTTTCTTGGCAAATAATTACACAGAACCGAATGGCATGGGCTCAGTGCCTCTTGACAGTGCAAGAGACAGTCTGTCACCAGCAGCAGTAGCTGGGGCCCGGCAAGTGGGGCCAGGCTGAACATTCACCCCAGAGGAAGCAGCTGGGGCAGAACCCGGCCTGTGGCTGGGTCACAAAGCAGGGCTTTGCCTGGGGGTGAGCAGGGGCTCAGAGCAGGTTGCACCAGCTGGAAACACCACCCTGGATGGGATGGTTTGATTTTGGGGGGATGCAACCTCTTGTGCCTAGCATTGCCTCTTCTGCATAAGGTTGCATGGTGATTTTAGGTCGGACGTTAGGAGGAATTTCTTCACAGAAAGGGTGATTTACACATTGGAATGGACTGCCCAAGGAGATGCTGGAGGCACTGTCCCTGGAGATGTTTAAGAGACTGCACGTGGCACTCAGTGCCATTGTGTGGCTGGCATGGTGGTCTTTGGTCACAGGTTGGACTCAATGAGCTCAAGAGTTCTTTTCCAACCTAATTGATTCTGTGATTCTCTGGCCAAAAGAACTTCTTGGGTGAGAAAATGCGCTCAGTGAAGTTGCACCAGTTCTGGGTCTTTCTACCTCTTCAGGCTCCGTAGTGGAAACTCAGCAAAAAGGCTGTGTACCAGATGGCAGGATGGGACCTGGGGAGGTTTTTACTCCAAATGAGGTAGACGGAGTCTACGTTAGTCTGGCATTATTTTCACTCAGATTTTACTGTCTGGAAAGATGATCCAAGTCCTGCAGTAGCAGGAACACCTGATTGGAGGTGTCTGGTCACCACAGAGATGCGTGCCCCACCAAGTTGCTTGCATTCACCCCACAGAGAGATCATATGGAGATGAGACATTAAGACAGAGACGTTCCCCAAGCTCCTACTCCTGAAAGGACACTTCCATCAGCAGAAAATGCTTTATGGACACAGACTAAAGTGCTGTTCAAAATGTTATCACCTATCTAACATCTGTTCTGCAGCACAAGCACCTCTTTTGCCATCCACAGCTGGGGCTGGAAACCTCTTCTGCTTGTTTAGCTTATGCCTTCTACCCTCCCAGAACCAGAGCTGCAGTTACCCCTAAACACCCAACTCCAAGCGTGTCCTCCTGAAGCAGGATGCCAGTAAGATTATTCCAACTTTGACAAGTTCTTTTTACCCAGATTTCTTTGTGCATAGGCAAAGAGAGCATTTCAATGGGCAAGCACAATGCTGAGCAGCTCTCTTTTCCCAGCACCTTGTTTGCTGGACACAACCCTGTACCAGCCCGCAGAGCCTTCCAACAGCAGAACGATGCTCTTCCCAGCATCCCTCCTCCCTGTCTGAGCCACCACCTCCAAAATCTTGCCAATGCCTCTGGTTTTACTCGCTTTGGTTTTTTTAAGTACCTATGTGGTGACAGCACCAGATCCCTACAGCAACCTGGCCCTCTCTTTCCCTGAAGATGCTGCTCATGTGGTCAGGTAACTCAAGGAAGCAGAGCTCACACTCAGCATCAGCTTTCTGCCTGTGGCCCCAGTTCTCCTCCCACAATAAGTTTCTGTGTTTCCTAGACAAGGCTGAAAAGCAAAGGAAAAGGATTTTGGAGTGACTGCAAGGCAGTTCTGTAAGTATGTATTAGCATTAACTTTGCCCCCATCACACCAACAGGCTGAGCTCTCAGAAGATCAAACCAAAAGCGGACCCTGAGCAGCTTCACTGAAATCCCTGTGAGTGCAGAGGCAGCACTCACCTCTCTCTTTGCCATGGCTACCAGGCTTGTCTCAAGACTGTTTCCTTCTCAAAAGTGTTGTTCCCTCAGCAGTCACGTTCCCGTGCTCACATCCTAAATCACAGCTAGTGACTCCAGCATCTGGATCCCCAACTTTGAAGTTTCCCTTTCAAAGTCCTTTCATGTTCTGCATTTTGATGTGCCACGTTCATCTTCTCCTGTTTTCCTCTATTCGAGCACTTCCACTGATTGTGAATTATATCAATCAGCCTACAAAGGAAATATTGCAAAGGTTTTCTCTTTCCCATCAGTGTTATGTAGTTTATTAAACATATGTTTTGTTATTACAGTGGCTTCAGAAGCACAGTCTAATAAAACCCCAGGTTTTCCTTTAGTTAATTGTAAAGTCAATGCCTTAAACCTTCAAGAGATATTCTTCCAAGAAGAAAACAATTTTGGGTTTAAACCAAGCAGTTTTAAAAGTTTATTCTAGTCAACTCAGGCGATCAATACACATTTCTGTTTTATGTGCTTTAAGGGCTAAAATGTTTGCAACAGATGGAAGGAAAAAAATCACATTTTTTTAGAGGGGGGAAAATCCCCAAGAGTTAAACAGCCATTTCCAAGCACATTTACCACTAGGCTGGTAGAAGAAAAAGTTTCAAAATACAAGTAGAACTATGGAAATTAATTATTTCCACAGCTATGTACATAAATATATGAGCATGGCACATTTAATTAATGCATATTTGTTCAAAGATCAGAGATAATTTGTAAGAAAACCAATTTGGCTTCTCCTGCTTTGTCATACACACTAAAGACACTAAGTAAAAATTATTCTTTAAATGTATTACTTTGACTCGCCACTGATACCTGGTAATTATAACTTTAATTTAAAAAAATGTATTATAACAAATATTTTTAGCAGCTCTATACAATGCTGCTATCTCCTTCAGTTTCGAGAACAATGCCAAACCAAGCCTTTCTCTCTTCTACTCCAAATAATTCCTCCCTGCAACTCTAGCGGCACATCCGTGGCAAGTGACCCTGGCAAGTGATGGGGCACAGAGACATGGGGTTACCTGGCACTGGCACCCCCTTTTCTGCCAGCTGCATCCATGGCTGCCCAGTGCAAAGTGGAGTCCAGACACCTGAAAAAACATCTGGAAAAGGGATGGCTCCTTTCCGCTTTCTCCGTGCTCTCCGTTGGGCACTGTCATGCGGAGCCGGTGCAGGGGAGCCGCCCGCAGCGACTGCAGCCAGCAGTGCAACAGTTATATACAGCTCATCACACTAATATTGCTTTCACATTTAAGTAATTATTGTAATTGCTGGTGGGATACTGCAGTCACACTCAAGAGGAGAAGTGATCTGTGAGACGCTGCCTGTGAAGACAACACAGAGTCGCTTATCAGTGCCGAGATGGCAACTTTGGAGGACACGCCCAACTACCCATCGCCGTTCGTAGAGTGAAGTTTTTCTTCAACCTTTTCTTACTCAACGTAAACCACAAAAACCGCACGTGCCCCTTCTGCCTGGCCTGCGAGAGGAAACCTTGCGCTCCCTTCAAAAAGCCCTCAGATGTTAAATCTGCCAGCTTTCCATGAAAACACACCCATGCATTTCTGAGAGAGAGAGGGGAAAACAACAAGGGTGGAAAGTTTCTGGTTGGACTGTCTTAGCGTTTTCCTCAAGCGTGTGGCTAACCCTGGATGACTCATAAACATGAAACATAAGTACCTTCTGGAAAAGCCACATATCCATGAATTTAAAACACCGTGCAACGTGCTGGCACAGGGAACACTTGCCTCTGGCTGCAGCCAAGAGGCTTTGCAGGGTGTTTGGTTTTCTCCACTGTCTCAAAATACTTCAATGCGTCTGCACTCCCAACACACTGGGAATACGCCAGAGTTTAGTAGCACTGGAAAATGGGTTGGTGCCCTGCAAGCAATGCCTATTTCCAGCACTGCAGCCACAGACAGGCGGGCTCTGGGCAGAGGGAGCTTGGAGGCACGGACGGATGCGGCACGACTGTGTCTGAGAGCCCACGGGTAGGGCACTGAAGCACCCAGTCATGAATGAAGAGAAATGCACTAAAATTTGATCAAAGAGAACCCCAAAGCCATTTATTTTTTCAATTAAAAAGTGAAGTTTGCTCCTACTTTACTGGACAGTCACAGACAAGACACACATTAGTCTTGTGTCAGTGGTGGATCTGGACGTCAGTTGCAGGAATCATGCTGAGTACTGATATTGTTGTTTGTTTTCCTTAGTTCTTGGTAATTTGTAAATCTCCAAGCTTCCAAGAGACTGGGCTGCCCACAGCCCCCCCTCGACACTGCTGGAGCAACTGTTTCAGAACAAGAAGCCAAAAAACAAGCTGGGAAAGAGAGGCAATGAGGAAGTGTGATTTCTATTGCTGCTGTTCTGAAGAAATGGCATTGGAATGCCCTGCCCGGGAAACCCACTGCCTTCCCATCACCTGTTATTTTCCCATGGGTACAGGACGACGGCAGGAAGGTTGTGCTGGTACCCAAAAGGCCAGTTCAGTGCTCAGGTAGGGAAGGATTCCCAAGGCTCTCTCAGGGTGCTGCAAAACTGCTCCAACACATTTGGGAGAGAAGGGGGGAAGAGCAGGCACCCACGACGGGTTGCGAGAGCCACTGCTGGAATACAGCGGGGGAGGAACCAGAGGCCACGTGGGACGGCTGTGCCGCACACCAGCCCCGCGGTTCGGCGTGTCCCATGTCGGCAAGGCTCTGCACGGGAGAGGTCGCAAGTGCAGAGCCCGCTTCCCCTTACACAGTGATTGCCACGGAGATGCAATTTAAAGCAGCTCGGAGAGGAGACAAACTTAATGTTGTTCAATTACCTGTGAAGTCTCACGCTGGCAGGAATGATTTATGAATGTTTCCGTCAAATTCATTTTGATACAAACACAGCGAGTGATATTTAAGAGCTGGACCCTGCCGCCCAAGAGCTCCAAAATGAAACAGAACAGCATTTTTGTTTGCCCACATTGCGAAAAACACAGAATGCAAATAGCTTTAGTACTGACTTGTAGGTGCTAAAAAGCTAGAAGCAGAGAAATTCTTCAGCCTTTTCTCAATATTCTGTGAGCAGACTCTCTTTCCTATGTAAACTATTTTAAACAAGTTTCATAAACTTCTTGCACTCGCAAGTTGTTTTGCAAGATTGTTATGGCTTCGACTTTGAAAATATTATGGAATAGGTCTCTTAGAACTTGGCCAATCCTCTCAAGGAGTGGATGGCCGAGGAACCAATTACCTATTGCCACTCAACACACTTTTTGCGATCTATCCTATATAGTAGTCAGAAAATTATTAAAGAAAAGCTTTGGCTTCCACTTGGTCATGAGCCTGGACTCTGTGTTGTTTTCTTTATGCGCCTCGGACGTAACAGCGACACTGACTAATCAGATTTTTTTTTATTATTTTAACCTAAAATCAGGACTTTATGCACCATCTCAGCTCAGCCTGTCAAACTGATATCCACCAATTAAAAATGCAGCTGCTAACCTGGTCAGCATAAGCAACTCTGTACCACGCTGTTACCATTCCAGGTGCACAAACAGGTAAGTACCGAATACAAACAAACGAATCCCAGGCTGACTCATGGAAAACCTGATCTATTTCAACAGCAAAACCTGCTTGGGGTTCAGTTCGCTATCTGCTTTGATGCTATCGTTTAACCAGTCCGCGCTTGCCAGGTGCCTCCTAGCTAATAGCAGCTTTTATTTAGAAAAACTTTCCTGGGCCCTTTTACATAATTGCTGTCTATTTTCTCTGTATAACCTTTAGAAGGTTCCTTCTCTTCAATTCAAGCCAACATATTTTTAAGAGTACTGTTGCATTTTTTTAAGGAAACAAAGAGTTGTGGTAAGCTTTGCATTGATCTTAATGTCTTCCTCCCTGCCCTCCTAAAAAAAAAAGGATAATTTTTTTCCTTCCCAATTGTTGTTCAGCTGGGATCGATTTCTGGGTTAGACTATTCTGATCTGCAGAAGTAACAGTGGGACCAAAAAAGAGTGAGAATACAACCAGCAGTCCGACAAATTTGGGTCACACAGAGAATCCGCTAATCCAACAGCTCAGCGAGCAGAGAGATAAACCCAAACTCCTTTCGCGGTGACACCATGACTACCCCTGTTTAGGATTAGCTGAGCCCCAGACTGCTCCAGAGCTTTATACCTGCAGCATCGCACATCTTAAGCATCGCTGTGACACTGTCACCCGGAGGCAGACGCTGCGCTCCGAGATGCGTCCGTCACCAGCACTGTCACCTAACGCCGGGCTCGAGCCGCCCTGCCTGTGGGTACCGGGCACAGGGCAGGACTGGCCCCATGGCGAGCGGGGGGAGCAGGAGCAGGGGGGCCGGAGGCGGGCACAGCCCAGGGTGGGGTTCGGGAGAAGAAGGGGGGACAAGGACCGTCTACGGCCCGGCCCAGATGCACAAGCTGGCGCCCCGCCATCCACTGCGGAGTCGGGGTGCTCTGCGCAGGGTGAGGCCCGAAGGATGCAGCCCCCTCCCCGAGGCGATCCCCCAGGGATGCATCCTCCCAGCTGGGGCCCCTCCTCGGGCCGCATCCTCTGGCCCCGTGAGCCCCTCCGGGGCAAGCTCCGTGCAACCGAGGGGAGCATCCAGCCCGAGAAGACCCCGCGGCGGAGGGGCCGCAACCCCCGCATCCCTCGGGGGCAGCATCCCGCGGGGGGCCCTGGCCGGGGGCGGGGGTCCGCCGCTCCTGGGCCGGGCCCGGCGCCGCGATCATGCGCACACCACAC
>VZTI01005482.1:442453-473553 GCA_013397865.1 Struthidea cinerea
CTCTTCCCTCCCCCCCCCCCCCCCCCCCCCCCTATATTCCTTAACATCTTCACGATTTTGGGGGAAATTAGCAGCCTTGTTCTGCCCGGTCCTGGTCTGCATCCGAGCGGAATGTGTGCAGCAGTAACAAGCCAGCTGAGATGCAAAAAGCCAACGCTCTCCAGCAGAGCGGGCTGACACGTCAGGCAGCCCTCCAGCTGCTGGGAGGTGATTGCAAAGTATAAACCCTGCCCGTAGTGGAGCACAGTATCAACTGCTTGCCAGCACAAGCCTTGGCAGAAAGCACGTGAGTGCATAGATGTATTCATGTCTAACGCAATTCCTCTGAAGTTTTGTCCTCTGCTTGTCAGTCCAGGTGCTCTGGGCAGGCATAGAAAGGAATGGTGCTAAACATCTGACAATCAAAACAGATTCTTATTGCTGGATCATAATATAACAACCAGCTCTCGTGCCCAGACAGAATTCCCACTGATGTCAAAGGTTTTATTTCCACTGAGAAATTGGTAAGCGCTGCAGATTTTGGAATATTATCAACATTAAAGCAACAGTCTGGACTATGTTTTCGCTGCTGTTGTCATGTGAAACACTTAGGGGTGACTATAAGTGTAGGTCTCTGTTACTCTTTCATTTTGTTCATTTGATGGCAGAATCGGTGTCTGCTCATTTAATTAATTTCTCCTGCTGCGCTTGGGTCTTTCACACAACACTGGGGAAAAAAGGTCTTCAAGAGTGAGACAATGTAGCACAAACCCACAAAGTTGTTAGAGGGACCCGGGGGAGGTGAGAGGTTTGGAAAGCCGGATTTGTTGTTTAAAAATGGTTTGTCCCGTAGAACACAGGTATGTGTCTCAGTGCAGAGTCAGCGGTCAGAGCAGCTGAATGGCAGGAGTTTGCCTGACCTGCTTGGAAACCCATTATGAAATTCTGTGATAATTCACTATAAACAACGTCATAAGTGATGGGGAAGCTGTTTCTCTCCCATTCAAAGCTGCCAGACCTTTTTACCACTGGGATGAGATTAGTGCTGTCTCCTGCAGCTCCACTCTGGGAGCTCCGCTGACTCCTTGGGCCCCATTCATTCCTCCTGTGGTCAGGCTGTGAGCTGTTCCTCACAGGTGAATAGCACTGATGATAATTAAGTTTTCATTCCTGCATCTTGAGCCAGCTGCAGAAGTGTAAATATTGTTACTGCTGTTTTACAGGTGAGGGGAAGACGTGTGGGGAGGAATGTGATTAGTCTGGAGAGCTCAGCCCCATGCTCTCGCTGTGAACTGGGCAGCTTGCACTGAGGGGGAGGCCTGAGAGAGGGTGGAGAAAAAGACCCCCTGTGTTATTGCTGCTCTGTGAGAGGCTGAGGGGCCCAAAACTCATAGAATGGTTGGGATTGGAAAGGACCTTTTAAAGATCATCTACTTCAGCCCAAACATCAGGTTGTTCAGAGCTCCATCCGACCTAACCTTGAATGTTTCCAGGAATGAGGCATTTACCACCTCTCTGGGTAACCTGTGCCAGTGTTTCACCACCCTCATTGCAAAAAAACTTTTCCTTGCATCTAGTTAAAGTCAACTCTTTTAGTTAAAACCATTATCCCTTGTCCTATCACAGCAGCCCTTGGTGAAATGTCCCCATCTTTCTTATAGCCCCTTTAGGTACTGGAAGGTGCTTTAAGGTCTCCCTGCATCATTTCCCCTCTGGTCATCTTCATGGCCCTCCTCTGGTCCTGTTCCAGCAGGTCCGTGCCCTTCCTGCGCTGAGGTCCCCAGAGCTGGACAGAGTGCTCCAGGTGCTGCTTTCTTGGCTCTGTGCAGAGCACCGCCAGCTTTGATTCGTGTCTCTTTTGAGATGTTGCATGTCTGGTGTTGTGGGCAGTGCACCAGAGCCCAGGCTGGTGGGGTTCTCATAATGCTCTTTCCAGCTGTTAGGCCCAGCACTCACCACAATTCTTTCCTTCTCAGCATCATCTCTCCATGGCCTGGGACAGTGCTTGGCCCCTTGTTGCTGGCTGCATGAGGACTATAAAATGGTCTGTGTGTGTGTTGTGACTCCTTGGAAAAGCTCAGTGCTTTGAGCCTGCTGTCTTCCAGATGCAACGTCTACCATACCTACTCCTCCCTACTCCTCCCGGCGGAGCCAGTGCCGTCCCTGGTGGGAGTGTTTGCTACATCAAAGCCCAGTTTGTGCTGCGAGCGGATGATTTCTCTGGTATATTTACACTTGTAAAGGAAGATTTTTTTTTTCCCCTTGTAAATATCACGGCACTTCTGTTGCTTCTGTGCTGGCCCATCTGTGCACCATTTTCACTTGTACTGACTCATGTTCACAGAGTAGTAAGAACTATCTATAAGTATTTTAATTTCTTAGTTAGAGTGGGCCCATTTTGCTTTCCCGGTTAGCTCGGAGGCAGATGAGAGCAGGGGTTTCTTTTTCCTGATGACATCTCTGGACTCTATCACATTGGTAAAAATTTTAATGAAGTAATTTTCACTTTTCTGTTCAGATTTTTTAAGACTTCCTGTGTTTCTGGGGTTTGTTTTCTGCAGCCAAATGTGCTTTCTGCCTGTTTTCTGCATGGTCAGAAATCACTGGGTGTGCAACCCCTTTAAATGCGGGTACAAAATCCTTAGCTCGTCATAAGGTTTCAACTTCAGATATTCCTGAAGAAGGAACCTTTAGGCTGTTCAGGCACGTTGCATTCAGCCCCCTGGCATTGTGCTGTGCTCTTTTTCGTGAGTGATCACGTACTCATTTTCTCTACCTCTGTCTCAGTGCAGAGTAGACCTCTGCAGAGACACCTCTGGCTGTTTTCAGAATAGACTGAAGCTATTTACTGAACTGCTTTTGAACATTTTGACTTGTCTTTGCTGCTCCATGTGCACCCCGGGTTGTCTTCACTGCCTACAGGTCAGACCTTGCTCTGTGGCCAGGCTCATCACAGGCTCTTTTCAGTAGTTGCTTCTCCTGTGTTCACTGACATGTAGTGTCTGTGTCCTGCTCAGCTTGACCTGTCTCCAGCTCTCTTTTGGCCTGGTACCTCAGAGAACCTGCAACCAAAGGGCACGTTTGCAGTGAAAGGTCCACCAAGGTTTGTAGCTGCAGGAGTATCCTATTCTTGGTCTCTGTTGGATGCTGTGTGTGTCCCCTCCCTGATGTGTGTGGCACAGTGGGGCACCAGGCTTGCTCAGTACTCAGGGTAGTCAAAGCTAAATATGTATGTGTGTGTGTGTATGTACATACCTATATATGTTTATATATATTTAAGTCTGAGGCTGAAAACAGCCAAATTATGATCCTTCTCTCCCCCTGACAATATGAAGAGACGTGTTTCACAACAGTCATGTCTGCCAGTATTTCAACGTGCTGCTTTTAGAAGCATGGAGTTGTGAGAACATTTCAGTAAATTACAAAAAGATCCTTTTAACAGGGGCAAAAGAGAGTGTTTTTCCTTAAATATATTCTTGGGAAAGACTCAAGCCATTTCAGCCAAAATGAAAGAGTTTAGCCTGAGGCTGAATCCAGCTGGAGAAATTTTCAGCCTAAACAATTAATTATAGATGAAGTTATGAGCAACCAAAACTGGAGTTTATACAACAGTCACGTGTAATTACAGCGGTGCTTTCAACTCTGGAACACTGGCACCGGTGTCAGTGCAAGTTCTTGGGTGAGTCTATCAGGAAGGACTTTCTTGCAGAGCTGCGATAAATCCCAGCTTGCTGTTCTCAGGGAATGGGAGCAAACATTCCACGTCAGAAATCATCTGCTGCTGAAAGATGAATTAACTGGTGACTTTCAGAGCAGTGTCTTGTCTGTGTTTGGAGTTTACCCAGGGTCAGGCTGAACCAGGCTATTATGTTCCTGTTGCACGTGGGAGGGTGTAATGAAGAGGGAGCCTCCTGTGACAGGGAACAGCTCAGGCATGAGGAGCTGGGATGGCAGAGATTAATGGGGCTGCATCCTGCCAGCAGTATCTCCATCTGAGCAAGGCTTTCCCGGGAAACTGGAAGGCAACCTCCTGATGATGGAGGTTGTCTGTTGTAAAAGAAGCTCCTTGCTTAGCAGGGAGAACACATCGAGACTGCAAGTGTGTCCTGAATGAATGATTCCTCATGGAGATGCTCATGCCACACACAGAAACACGTTTTAGAAGCTTGCACGTGGGGAAATATTCTTGACTCTGGCTGCTAAATTGAGCTGCTTGTGAACCCTTTCAGCAGTAGAGGTAGTGCTGACAAACAGTCATCTTTGGTGATGAAAGGAGCGCAGGTGAGAGGAAATTTTGTGGGAGGAGATCCTGCTCTGAATTACTTGTGGAAACCATAATTATGTGATTCAGTGTAGAAAGGTATGAGGGTTTCCAGTGAAAGCTATGAAAAACGCTTAGGGAAGCAGCCTACAGATGAGGCTGCTCATTCAGACCTTATCTATTCATGTGGGAGCGTGGAAATCTTAGCACTCTGCCTTATCTCTTCTCCCCCGGGAGATCGGTGTTGAAAGAGTCTGACCTCTCGCTTACCGTTTCAAATCAAACCTGGTGTAATAGTGGCTTTGGCCATGCAGTGCCTCAGTCACTTAATGAAATAATCTTTTTCCCTGCCCTTCTGGGTAGAAATATGTCTTGCCCAAATACCACTTAAGTGATACCTGGAGGATAGCTGTAACTGAGCAGAGCTGTAGCAGAAACATCCTCCCTTACTCCCCGCAGGCTTTGCCTGCAGGTGCAGAGCTTAGGCTGTTCATGGCAGTGGAAATTTTTCTCTCTCACTGGGGCAGTTCCTATGTTGTTTTTGAGGAAGATCCCTGTTTTCCCTTGCTCCTGGGCTTCTGCAGTTCCCTGCAGGTTTAAATTAACTTTGAATCAATGTTGATTAAAAGCAGTCAGTGCAAGGAGAGTCTCAGATCTGGAATGAATGTTCTCCAAAAACAAGGGCACCTCGGTGCCAGCACAGGGGTATCCATACAAAGAGCTCTCAGCCAGAGCCAGCCAGAATCTGTTTTGCTTTCTCACACTCGGAGCCGGTATATTTTAAAGGATATCAAGCAGTAAATGTGGCAAAGGGGAAAAATTGTTACAGACTGTATTTGGCAGAAACCCAGCAAAGATAAAATACCATACGTTCTGTGCAATGAGCTCCTACATAAATGATTCATTCACTAGAACACAGCTGGGGTCAACATCTTCTATTTGAATAGCCCAAAGTTATGCAAATATTTTTATGTGGATTTTCTAAAAAAAGGGGAAAAAAAGACAATATATTCTGTTCCAATAAAAAAGCTCTTTATCTAAGTAACTTTTAAGAATCAAAATCCCTCAAGAACAGTGTCACCATGTTATACACATATATACAGCAGCAAATGACAAGATATGCCCTAGAGATGCAAACTCTGAAAAGATTGCTTGTTTTCCTTTGTTTTGCCAGCCAAGTCTGTGTTACAAATTGTGTGTTGTGGAGATCACACTATTTCAAAATATCAAATTGCTAATTAAAGAAACTACTCAAGGAAACTTTCCAGTAGAACAATATATGCTGTGGGATAATAGTAGTCACTATTTCTTTAATGAGTTTCTTGCCTAACCAGAGTTTCTTACAATACATTCAGTGCAGCCATTCAGTTAGATTATTATGAATCACATGTGTATTATTTCTGATTCGATATTAACATAAAAACTTCTGATGAACCATAGTATTACAAAAACAGGTCTAGTGTATAGAATGGCAATATCATTCCTGCTGATAAAAGACTGGAAATGAAGGTCCTTATGCAGCAATACAATTTAATGTGTTAGTTTCTAGACTTAATTTGCAAAGATGCTGAGAAACTACAGGTCCAGCTGAAGCCAAGAAGGGCGGGGTGTCTCTGGATGGTCAGGTATCTCAGTCCACAGCTTGAGCATTGCTCTGCAGTGCAGCATTGCTTTCTGTGGGATCTGAGTTAGCAAAAGGTCATGGGAGGGAGAAACCTTTCTTGGTGGTGTTCTTGTAGCATGGTTGGTTGAGAGATCAACTGGAGATTTTCTTAAGGACTTGTATTTTGCTATAGTGGAGTAATTTAGCAATGTCATCCAAGGAGACAGTGTGTACAAGACCTGCGAAGTGATGCAGGTAGATCAAGTTCAGGAAAGAATAGTTTAGTTGCGTAGCAGAGATAAGAGCGGAGAACATAAGAGACCTCTTAAATCCCTCCTTCCCCCTTCTGTGAGAATATGGTGGTGAAAATACTCGTTTCAGGTTCTGAATACAAGTTGACATAATGAGGTGGATTTCCAAAAATATTCCAAGAAGCTGGATAGCTTTTTCAGTGGCTTGTTGGTGGTATCTAGGGGCCTCTTTTGGTATTCTTGAAAATCCTTCCTTCCTTCTAAAGAGCTTCTCTAGCGTCTATTTTATTTTCTCTGGTGAACAAGAATGACTCCTTGATCTTGGGTTTTGTATTTGCAAATAGCCATTCTTTGTATTCCCGTCAGATGAAGAGAGCAAACAACCATTTAAAGCAAAGAATGCAAGAGCTTGCGAAGTATAAAAGTGAGCTTTTCCTCCTCATGTGTTTGGAGATGTTACCAGGTATTAGATAAGTAGTCCTTGATGAGTCCTTGGTTTGAACCATGGCATCTGACTACACAGCCACATTCCACCTGTGGAATGATTGTTCCCCATCTGCCTTAAAAATCTCTCTTGCAGCCTCTGAATGATTTAGCCTTTTCTTTATCATCAGATGTGATGATAATGGTCGTGTTGGGATAACGGCTTTGGATGGTTCTTCCACAGCAGGTCATCACCCTTACACTGGTTACCATGACTCTTCACTCATTGGAGCCAGACTTGGCTCTAGTGTATAACAGGCAAGCCAAAATCTCAGTCCAGTCACTCTGCCCTGAACACTTCCAAAATGTGGGTTGGATGTAGATTCTCTCTACTGGGAAAATCATGAGTCAATGTTTTAAGAAGCAAATAAATGTTGATGGTGGGACTCCTTCATCACAGAAGACAAATCAGGGAAGAAAGATGGAAAGGATCAAAGACCAGTATACTTGTCTGCCCACATTGGAGCAATCTTCTCTCCTCGCAGTCTGGAAGGCAAAGTATTGGATCTGAGAGTTACTGGTCTGGGGAAGCTGTTGACACCTGGATGATGGAAAGCATAGAGAGGAGAAGTTGGTGAAGGGCAGCAAGGGACCACAGAGTCCCTCACCACTGCCCCTTGTTTTCCTTTGTTTGGTCATGGCTGTTCCCGCACTGCCTCAGATGCTCTCCCCTTTCCTGCCTTCCAGAGCGTTGCTCTTTGCATCTCAGTGGATTTATTCTCCTTCTTATCTAATTTTAATTAAAGCTCCTATCTCCCCCCACCACATAATCAACTGAAGAAAAATGAGCTGGTAAGTCATTGTTTTTACCACTTTGGCAGCAAATGAATGTTATGTCTGGCACGCTCGGCACCAAGTCAGAAAATGAATCAGCAGCTGTTGTGACAGAAGCTTTTTCCTGAATGGGGAAACAGACAGAGAGAAAACAGGCCAGGGGGAGGTTTTTGCAATGGGCACTGCCAGCCCCCCATCACCCCGAGGAATGTCTTTGCCCTTTGCTGGGGAAGGTGACCTGGCTGCTGGAGAGGCCCTGCTCGCCCCCGGCATGGGGCCAGGAGGAGCTGTTTTGTGACTGGTGCTGGACGGGCTCTGATGCCCGTGGCTGTGCCTGGGAGGGGAGCAATGGGATGGGGTGGTTTAGGGAAGGCAAGAGGGACCCAAATCCTTGCAAGCCTTCCTGAAAGCCCCACCTCAGCCAGGCAGGCAGTGGGAGTTCATAGAGATGCATTGAACGAGAAACACCTATTTGTCCCTGGATGGCACCATGGCATGGTTTGTTTTGTGCCCATCCATGGGAAAAGGATTAATTACTTCTTTGTGTCTGGATGGACTTGGATCATATTGAATTGTTTTAAGCAATAACCTTGCATGTATTATACACAGCATGCTGTGAGCTGCAAGGTCTTGAAGGAGAGAGAGTTTTATGGCACCCCCGATCACCCTCATCCTTTTGCTTTATCAAATGGTTAACTTCTCATAAGGGCTGAATTTGCCTTGTGACCTTTGGCATCTGCTGATTCTTTTACACCAAACATTTGGGGGCACATGAAAGATGCGTTTGACTAATATTACGGCCTTGTTAATATATTGCAAACTATTTCTACAGGAGCAGCATCAAAGTTTTATCTGCTAAATAAATATTGCCAGGCTAAGCTAATACACAGAGTAGGTCTGGAAGAATTACCACCATGGAGCAGGCACAGGGTCCAGCTGGAGAACTCTACTGCTCAACTGGATGATGATGAGCACTGGAGCTACAGCAGGTTTGTCTGAGGCAGAGAACCAGCCTCTGTCTCTCCTTGGAAAAGGCAGCTTTGCTAGGGTAGTTTTAAAGGGAACAACAGGCAACTGAGCCAGCTGAGCTGGTGACTGCAACTTGCATGGCTTCAGTAAAGTCCAAAGGGACAGTGTGTGGTTGCGGTTGCTAATCAGGGCAGAGGTTGTCCTGGGTTTCTGGAGACAATTGTCACCCTATTTATATCTCCTTTCATGCCAAACAGAAAAGCAATATGTTCGTGCTTTCCCTGTACCTATAAATTCCCTCCTCACCCCTTACAAACATGCCCACCCCATCACATGCCACATGGGTCGGAGCAGGGGTTTCTTCTGTGGCACAGCTGGAGGGACCCTCTCTACCCCTGGTTTCCTCTTGCTGAGTGTACAGTGTTGTTCACGGTGCAGCACACAGCCTCACCATGCCAGAAACCCCTCCTGGCTTTGGTTGGGTTTGTCCAGGGTGGGGTGAGCTGTTTTATGTTAGCATGACAGAGTACAATGATTATGAGAGGAATAAGCTGTGGGTCAGGTCTGTCTGACATTTTGTGTATTGACTGACAAGGTTTTTGGTGAAGCTGTGAGCTCCAAGTTTCCCTGTCAGCTCCCTTCACACCGGTGCCAGCTCCCTCATTCTGATCCAATGAACCACTGGTTTGTCTGCGTCATAAAAAACCTGACGTCCTGTGAAAACGCCGGGCGCACAGCACCCGCAGCTTCACGTGGTCACCCAGCCAGGGGAGGAGAATGTGCTACTGAGGGCCTGTCCCACCACAGTCACAGAAGGGTGGTTTTATAGAGATTTGTCATGCACTGATGGAAGCACTGATGTGACAGTCACAGCCTCAGACATGCCAGTACTTTAAGTCCTCAATTATCCAGTTCATATAGGAAAAGAACTTGAGGAAGACTGCTCTAATAGGCATGCTGTTACTTTTTCTTTAACTCTTTGTTTTATGACATGTATGGCTGCTGGATTTATAATACACCAAGAGGAACCCATTAGACCTCACTTTCTAGGAACACTGCCTTTTATTGTCTTACTATATCATTTATTTTCTCATCCTGATCCTGCAAAACTTTTACATCCAGATGCCGTGGTGCTCTAGCCGCTTGTGTGGCAGCAGCCCAAGGGACCCCAGCCCTGCTGGAGCAGGACAGGATCCAGTGACAGCCTGACATTGTCCCAGAGGTTTCTTAACTCCTGAGTAACTTCATCCTCAGCTGCTGAAGGTAATGGGAGGTGGACCAGTCCTTCAGTGTAATTTCACCTGAATCATTCCCGAGTGGGCTTTCAGTTAATTGATTCTGTTTGCAAAGGTGAAAAGGAGGCAAAGGTGTACTATTGATGAGCATGTGCTGTGCCTGCAGAGGTGGTGTGGAGACACCTTTTCCAAACTGCATGTAAAGTGTATCGTGCCTGATTCTGAAGGTGTACATGCAGCGTGCCTTACAGAATTTACTGAAGTCACTCCTGATTTGCTCCAGGCTGTGAGAGGAAAACGAAGTTCATGGTTTGTCTGAAGAATCAAAATCAAAGCTAAAGGCAGGAAAGGTACAGTGGGGTTTTGGGACTGACTGACTGTCCGTGCAAGCCCCAGCTCTCTCCTGACCAAAGGCAGAGTCCATCTCCTCCAAACACATCCCGCTGGCTGTGCTGGCAGCCCTGGGCTCTCTCACAGCAGCACTCTGGGCATGGCTCTGCCATTTTTAAGGGATTCAGGATCAGGCTGGGGCTCCTGCACAGCTGCGGTGCCTTGCCCCTATTTTATATTCACTGAAAGATTTTTGAATGGACTTCAGAAGCCATTAGGAACCCAAATGTCGACTTACACTTGCAAAATGTCTCTGGTTAATGTTTTCCCACTGACGCTCTGCTTTGCTCCCCGCCTGCCAGAGTTTCCTGTGACCTATTTGAAATATCACTCTCCTAAGTGAAAATGTGCCTCTCTTTTTCAAACTTGCAAAACTCACAAAAATAAATAGCCTAATTTGGCCAGTTAATAGCCCTCTCCTGGGGCTCCTCTCAGCAACTAAGAGGCCTTTTAAATACAACATTTGTGACTGCGTCATTAAAGCTCTGCATGATCCAAGCAGACTAAACCAAAAAGAAAGAAATGCCTTATTTGATCTAAGTTTTCTTTTCTTTTAAATAGTGACACTAGAGACCCATTTATTTTTAATTACACAATTGCTTTATTAAAAGCCTAAATCCTGCAGTCCCTAGTCATTGCTCAGGCAAAACTGCTATCATTGAAGGAAGGACCTGTAGGAGTCAATCCTAAAAATAGGGCAGCTGACAAAGTCTGCCTTTCAAATTGGGTTTGCTTTATTTTGAAGGATTTCCCAAGTCAAAGAGAACTTGCCTCTGCTTTGCTTTGCTTTTCAGTTCTGCAGCAATTTGAAAACAGTCACTCCAGAAAGCTAAACCACCCTCAATTTTCCTTTCAGACTGGGTCTGCTGCCCTTTTTACCCTGAAACACCACCCTCCACAGAGCCATGGTAGTATTTGCTGGCACGAGATAATGCGTGAGAGTTCACAGAATCATAGAATCTCCTGAGTTGGAAGGGACCCACAAGGATCATCAAGTCCAACTCCTGACCCTGCACAAGACAGCCCCAGAATCACACTGTGTTCCTGAGAGTGTTATTCAAATGCTTCTTGAACTCTGTGAGGCTTGGTGCTGTGACAATTTCCCTGGGGAGCCTGTTCCAGTGCCCAGCCCCGCTCTGGGTTTGTTCTGCTCTGCAGGTCTGGGCACTGCTGGAGCAGTGGGAAGCTCAGTCTGAGTCCTGCAGCACCTGTCTGCAGCCCTTCCTCACCTGCAGGGAGTAAATCCAGCTGCTGGGAGACTGACAGAGCACAGGATTGATCCCGTGCCACTGATCCTGTGCTAAACAAATGCACTTCTGTGTTTGGACTCTGAAGGACAGATATCCTTGCTGGGTTAAGACAGTGCTGCCAGCAGTAGGAGAGTCAGCAGGCTAGCCAGCAACATATACTGGGTTATATTTCTGGGCTAAACTCCAGAGCTTTCAATTTTATTATCTAATTACCCAACCAAACTCATTCATCTTTATTTTTCAGTCTTTCCCACAGATGCCAGTTTACATGCAGCTTTGCTATCTGAAGTGCTGCCCAGGCACTCTCCGCTTGGAAAAATTCAAGGTTTCTCAGCTTTATTCACTCAAACTGTGTTTTCTTAGTGTAAAGGATGAATGGCAGAGATCCCAGCCCTGATCAGCAGCAGAGGTCTACATCAGGCTGTGCTGAGATGAAGGTGGCTGCTGCATCATGGGCAACTGTACAGGGGAAGCAAGAGAAAGAAAATAAACCTCTACTTAAATGTAGGCTTCATCCCCAGTGTGAGGTGTCATTAGATTGCACTCAGGGCTTTGTGGTGTGGCTCACTGCAATGTCTTTATTGGCAAGTATAAACACCAAGAGTTAGTAAACAAAAACAACAGGGGGAAAAACTGCCCCCCAGAAGTTAATGAGACATCAGGAACACTTCCCTGGACAATGGAGACCAAGGGGGAAAAAATCCTGGTGTCCCATCCTTTTTCTCTGCAGGACATGTGCCCTCCTCTCCATATGTTACTGTCGTGTAGATGTAATCCGCGTCCCATGCTGGCTCCTGCTTAGCATAACCCTGCCCCTGGGAGGGGCTTATCTTGCAAATACACTGTCTTTTCTGTGCTCCTTGCCTTTATTTCCTAAGGGAATGCGCATTCTGGCAGGTTCAGTGGGCATTCAGAGATGGCAAATTGCTAGAAAGCTGAAAACCTTCCCCCAGATCAAACAGTGTTCCTGTTCACTCTCCAGTTTGCAAGGACTGGGCAGGGGGAGAGAGGGGAGAGGTGGCAGATGCTGTGGAGCATGAGGCTGCTGTCTTGCCAGCTTGCTTTCG
This sequence comes from Struthidea cinerea, assembly GCA_013397865.1. Lineage (NCBI taxonomy): Eukaryota > Metazoa > Chordata > Aves > Passeriformes > Corcoracidae > Struthidea > Struthidea cinerea. Next base: position 454,716 of record VZTI01005482.1, read on the forward strand.
TCTGAGGGAGGAGAGATGGGAGAGAAGCCCTCTGCAGCCTTTCTCTCTCTGAGGCCCCTTGCAGACGGAGCCCTCCCGGTGCTGCCTCCCAGCCCCAGCACGAAACCCGCTGGATTTGCGGGGCTGTGCCTCACAGGAGGCTGGGGCAGGCACAGATGCTTTGTGTTCAGTCTGCCCCCCCGGGCATCGGCTGCTCCCAGGCAGCAGAGCCAGGATGAGCACAGCAGGATCATCCAGGAAGATGTTGGTACTGTGCTGTGCCATGCAAAGAGTCTGAGAGCAGGAGCTGCTCAGCAGGGCAGCGAAGGTGCCCAGGTAGGTGTGTGACGGGAAGGACAAACCTAAATTCATGCTGAAGGAAGGAACGTTCTGGAGCAGAGCATGCCAGGACACAGAGCAGAAGGGGAAATGGAGATGGGTTTGTTCAGGAGGAGGGAATGAGCACCTTCAGGAAGAGCTGCTACTTGTGGTGATGGAGTGCTGAACCCTCAGCGTGCCTGGTAAAAACCCATCAGGCTCCTAGGGTGTGTTGTGCTCTTGCAGGCTTCCCTCAGAGACTCTTTCACATGTGGCCACAATTCCGTTCATCCTGCACCTCTGGTGGCAGTGGTACCTCTTGCTTTATCTCTACCTGCTGTTGTCTAGGCTTTCTCCAACCAGAGACCAGCTGACTTTATCTTCCCAGATGTTTCTTATGATCTCTCCCTTTCTAGCTTTTACCCCTGACCACAAACAGCACTTGGAACAATTAACACCTTGTGCTCCTAACATCTTATGGTTTACAAGGTGGCTGGTTACTAGGGCAACAACTGCACTTTTTTCTTTCAGTGTATTGACTGAAAATCAACATTTCATATTAAAGGAAAAGAAAAATAATATTCTCTCTAGCCACAGTGAGTTACAACACCATCTCTCCTGTAATCAAGATATTGCTGAATTATGGTGCTATAAACAAACACTTCTGATATAACCACAAACACTGTGGGACATGTAACACATTGGCAGTATATTTCAAGTGACAAACTCATTTATTGTGGGGAGTGGAGGGAGAAAAACACCTTTCCAGAAGCCACAGCAAGGAATTACAGCAAAGAATGACCAGAGTTTAAGGGTACAAGCACAAAGGAATTCTAACAGCCTGGCCGGAATAAAGCACTTCGAAGTATGAACAAGATTAGAGCAATACCAGTAGTTCAGGAGGTGAAGCTGTGTGCTCCAAGGAGGTGAGGATACAGGACTTGGTTATTCTCTCCTTCCAACTGGCATAAATCATGATTAATTCCATAGCACTTAATAGAATTACCATGCTCTGAGACTGGTATAAGGAAGGGGGGGTTGGGGAAGTGAGCCCACAGCTATCCCATAACCTTTGTAGGCTGGTCTGGAGGCTTCCCTGCTTGCAGGTGGGACTTGAGTAACAATCATGAATCATTAAGGTGCATAACTATCTGGGAGATCAAAGAAATCAGGAGCTTGAGGTGAAAGTAGCTCGTGCCAGCTGCTGTGGAGGCAGAGAGCAGGCTGGGAGCTGCTTGCCAAAGAGATTTCATCTCTTGCTGTGTTCCAGGTGGCTGCTGGGTCACTTTGGTCAGTGGGATTGGAAGAGAGCCATCATCTGCCTCCTGGATGGTCTGCCAGCCCTGGTGTGTGGTGAGTTCCAGGTCAGGAGACTTCCTTGCCCAAACAGGGCGATTTTTGTATGCTGTTTTACTATGCCACAATGTGCTGGGCCGCTCTGGTAGTCACCTGCTGCCCAAGTTGTTAAATACATGTGAGCTGTCAGTAGTGCCTCTCTGGGCTGAGAATGGGACCATGGATGGAGTGGGGGAAGCAGGATGGGCTGGGCAGCTGTTCAGTGTCTCCCCAGGCATGTACAAAAGGACATCTGTGCTGTGCAGTGGGAGTGGGAGAAGGAAATCGGGATATTGTCTCCCTTAGTAAACCTGCCCCCTGGAAAAGATAATGTATATAACCATCTATGTGCATACATGAATCTGATCACGATGGAGCACTTGTGATCAGGAACTCCCAGGGCTTAAAGCTCATTGTCTGTGTCTTGTAACTTCTGCATTTATACCAACATGCAGGGTATTTATTAACAGGTTATCCAAGGCTCGCCTGGGGTTTGCAGGACTGACTTTGAAGTAAAAAAAACCATCTAGACTGTGATGTTTTAAATGACCTAGCTGACACTATAGGTGAGGATGATCAGGCTGCCATTGCTTCTGTAAGGCTGGATTTCCAAATGTGCCTTTCCAAGAACACTGGGCTTCTCTGGCTTTAGTTTTAAGTGAGTTTCAAGTTGAGGGGAATAAAGCTTCAAGCAGTCCCACTGTAGAGTTTGTAAATGAGCACAAAAATGCATTGAATGGGAGCTGTTCAGTGTACAGACTTCTGATGGGTTTGACAGCACAGCTCAAAAGTTCCTTGAATAATAGGTCTGTGATTTCTGGCAGCCTGCAAGTGCTGAACTTCTTTGGATTTCAAAGCAAATAGATACATCTTAACAAAGACCACCCCGTGTCAGCTATCCTTAAAATTATAGCACACAGATTAAAATAAAATGTGTGTACTTGTCCCTCCTGGGAAACGACGGAAGGGGAAAGCATTATCAGAATTCTTCAAACTCATCTTAACAGTATTGAACCAATTATTTTGTTAAATCTGGGTTTGTTTTCTGCCTCTCAATGAGAACATTTGAAGTCTATCATCTCTACCATTTATGAGTTACCAGTCTGCAAGTATAAAATTTCCAACTGGAACATATGGTATCAGAGGGAACAAGGGGGAAATATCTTGATTGCTCATGCTCCCCAAACTCCAAATCTACTCCATTTAGTATTTTGCTCACAGTTCCTGCAGGGGAAAATAAAAGAAATCATCTCTGAGCTGAGACCAAGTACTGAACATTTCACCCTGAATAGGAATCTGTTTGAAAAACTTATAAGCAGCTGAAAAGGGAATAGAATAGAAACTACATTTCTGTTTCTTCACAATGGGCAGAACTTAGCAGTGCTGATAAAACCTCTCTGAACCTTCTCTAAGTTCTGACACCTGTTTTGGGGCCTTGCCTCCAGCCAGCACATGAGGACAGAGGAAGTAGCAGCCCAGAGACCAGTTGTTCTCCTTCCTGATGGTGTCAGTGAAGCTGGGCAGTCCAAGGCTGGCAGCCGAGCTGGGCGTGCAGGCAGTGGGGCCGCTGTGGCCTGTGCACAGACCTGGAGATGTGCTCTGCCTCTGAGCCCCATGGTTCTGGGAGGCTGTGCAGGACACCTTGCTGGCCGTGCTGCCTGCGTTAACCCCACTTCGAGTTTGGCCCCGGCCCGAGGCTCACCTGCAATGACACAAGACCTCTGAGATCACCAGGCAGCACCAGCTATTGGGCACTGGGGAGCCACAATGCTGCTGTCATTTGTCAGTTGCTTGCTGGCCACTTGGTGCTCCACTGGGTTGAGCCATTCTTGCATGGGCATCCCTTTACCTGTAACAGGGAACAGACCTTCCCTCCGTGCAGGGCAGCGAGTATCCCCTTCCTTTGCTTTCCTGCTGAGCAGAGGCTTAGCCCTGAGTAACCAGGCTGTAAGGTGCAAGAAGCAGGCTTCTCACTCTTCCTCCTGGCAGAATAAGGAGGGCCTAAGCCTGTAGCCCTGGGAATTGATGTGACCAAACCACAGAAGAGGAGCCTTTCACTTGGCAGCACGATGGTTGTGTAGTGCCACATGTACAACCAAATCTATCCTCCCTGCCATTCAGACAGAAAGCAGCTTGTTTTGGAGTAACTTCCCTGGGAGGGGGAGGAACAGATGTTTGAACCAGAAGCGTATGTGACAGTTGGGAGAGACAGCGTGGAAACGCACAGTTGAAAGGAGAAGTCTGATGGGAGTGTGATGACAGCAGCAGGACTTCAGTGACAAGGAGTGGGAAGGAGAACAAGCAGGGAGGAGTGTTACTTCAAAAGCTGAGCAAAGTGCACAAGAAGATATGTCAGGAAAGCATCAGAGAAAGGAAGAGAGGAAATGTGAGAGTAGAGACAGGCTTTGGGATCTGTCTGCAGGCATGTGTGACCTGTTGCCTGACAAACGGAGAAAGGAAGGCCTTTTATTCCTCTGCCTCCTTCCACCGAGTTAACTCTTCTTACAGCCAAGCTGGCTGCCAGCTCTGCTGGAGCCCTTCAGTTAGTGCTCATGGAAGGTGAAGCTGCCCATGCTGCTCCAAAGCACACTGGTTGGGGGGTACTCTGTGAAGGGACTGTATCAGGGATGCCCAAGCCCTTCCTCTGCCTTTTAGGGTGGCACAGTAGCCACAAGCCTTGGGACTTCTGGACACTGCAAGAGGAGGAGAAGGAGAGGTGACAATCTCGTAACAGGCTTCACCTCTGTAACTGTGCCGCGATCACAAGGGCAGGATGCGTGAGGAGAGAGAGAGATGTGTGTGTGAGAATTCCTCCTGCAGCAGGGAGGGACCTCTCCAGCAGTGCCTTACCCTGGTGACATCAATCACAGCTCTGCAGTGTCCGGTTTTACCTTAGTTCAGCAGATGTGCGAGGCAGACCAGGAACGTGCTGCTGGAGTGTGAAGCCTCGGAGCTGGGGGAGGGGGCACCGTGGCTTCTCCTGCCGAGGGATTTACCAGGGCAGTTTTGCAGAACCCTTCCTGGGCTCGGACTCACCACTGACTTCCCAGTGTGCCTTGAGGAACACAAAGTGGTCCGTTCTGCTTTGTGTCCTGTTGCAGGGAGGGGAGAATTTCCTTAAGTGTGGGGTGAGCCTTGAGATGTAATAATGAAGGATTGCAAGGTAGCTGCCTGTCACAACCAGCTAGGCCAGGAGCTGCAATCCGACACTGGATGTTGCAGGGCTGGTGACTCTCCCCCTTCACAGGAACATTGGCATTCATTTCTCGGTGTGAAATCCCAGAAAATTAGAGGCAGACAATATCCCTTATGTGGGTGTGCGAGGGGGAAAGCTGAACCAGGGTGATGGAGACAGGTCAGGGTGTGCTGTGTCCAGCAGCTCTGGGAGAGAGGGGTCTCACAGCAGGGACCTGTCAGTGGTGTGGGCTGTGTAGGGTTGAGGCTCAGCCAGCAATGCCTTCTTTCATTTATTTTTTTTAAGGATGAAGTGGATGGGGAGGAACACGAGGAAAAAACAGTGTCAGGACACTGCAGCAGTGCAAGGGTGTTGAGAGCTGTTGGAGCAACAGCTTGATGAAGGTGTGAAAACATGAAGGATCTGCCCTTCCTCACCAGGAGAAGCAATGCAGGCTCATGGTAAGGAAGGAAGTTTTGGGCACCACAGAGTCAATGCACAGGTGATGTTGGGAGTGTAAAGGTGCTGAAAGCCTCTCTGGTGCCTGCTGTACTGGTTGACTGGGCTGCAGGACCCTTCTTGGAGCTGGTCTGAGGAGAGCAGCCATGGGCACTTCTCACTGTGTGGATTGTACTGGCTATTCTTACCCAAAGCTGTGGTATGGGGTCTGGTGGTGAGAGGCAGAGGGGGTCCTGTAGGCTACCAGGGTGGCCTCAGACAGATGGAGCACAGAGGAGCAGGTACCTTGGTGTTTTCACCCCGGAGTGATGTATTTTGCAGCAGGATAGGGTTGAGTATCCCCCAGATACTTGGCTTTGTGTAGCAGAATCCCACCTTTCTTCCAATTAACTTGCACAGGATCTTGTGCAAGTTAATCGTAAGAGTCAGGGTCAGACCCAAGTTGCATTTTCTAAAGGTACTAGTGCCGGTACTGAAATTAAATTCTCAAGAGTGGAGACCTGTTCTCCCTGCAGACTGAGCTCAGAACAACAGAGCAGCCTATAGTCTCTGGAGAAGGTATAAAAACCTCCTCCAGGTCTGTGTTCCTTGTAAACAAAAATTTAGACAGCACTTGCCACATCTGACAGTTGCCAGCCCTTGTTCAGTGTGATCAGGGCACTGTGTACTGAATTAATCAGGGATCTGACTCCATTCTGCCTCATACCTGGGAAATGGCACATCACCAAACCCTGGAAAGATGCTGGGGTGTCTCTGGAAAGCAGGTTGCAGGACAACACGGGTGATTTCTGCCTCAGTCCTCCCAGCCTGGGCTTGCAGAGAAGGTTTCCTTGGGACCAGCAGCCTGACTTCCTCAGGCTTTTGCTGCAGCCACACCGCTGGCAGAGCAGAGCCGTATATCACCCGGCATTTTACGTGTGCCTAGGAAAGGGAGCCTGAATCCCCTTCCTGCACAGAGAGCTGCCAGGCTGGAGGCCAACACACAACCCTCGGCATTTTTTTTATTTACCATAAACCTCTTGAATGAAGGCTGGGGGATGTTTTTCATTTACCATGTTACTGTATGGAACCAATCACTATAAATTTAAATGGAGAGCTGGTGGAAGCACATTTACCTTTTATATCATAATTGTGCGAGTGCCGCTGCCTAACTGCTATTAGGATTATTCAGAGCTTCTCAGATTTCGTTGTAAAACATTAGGCTGCGAGAGGTACTGTAAGGGTGTGATTATCCAAAGAGGGTAAGTAGTAGTGAGGGTTGTTGGCCAGAATTGCTACGAGAGGGAAGAAATGCTGAGTAAATGCTGAGCTGGAAGTAGAGGAACTTGAGGACCATAATCTGCCATTCAGAAGTACAGTGCTCTGTGCGTGGAGAAATCCCACCTGATTTCTATCTGGATCTACACCAGCTTGACAGGATTGACTTAAATTGTCACCAGGTGCGATTCTAATAGTTGGCTGAGCATAGGTGTCAGCCTCGTGCTTCCCTGCAGAAACCCTGACACAGCGTACGAGTCCCACTGGCACTTGGGATGTGCTGCAGAATCCCACCCGTGTGGCCACTCTGGCTTGGGGCATCAGGAAGTCACCTCTTCCCTTGATGGGGGCAACAGGTAAGGCCCTGTCACAGGTCTGGCCGTGCTGGCAGAGCTCTGCTCTGATCTGGGGCTGGAACGGGCTGTCAGCTTGGGGGAAGGGGTGACCTGTCCCGCTTGCTGCCCCTGCTGTGGGCACAGCCTCCCCTCCTGAGCAGCGCCAGGAGCTGGGAGACAAGCACAGATAGCTTGGCTAGAGAGGAGCAGGAGCCAGGCTGGGGAGAACTCAGGGCACTGAAGCTGACTGGTGACTGGAGAGTGTCTGCCCTGAGCAGAGCCAAGGAAGGACACGGTGCTGGCAGGGTGCTTCACTTCACTTGGGCACTGAACACCTCACAGCATCACCTCTGCAGGGACAAGGCATTGCCAACTTTTTCTAGGAGGCAGGGAGAAAAGAGCAGTTCTGTGTGTACACTCCTCTGCTGCCTTGATTCTTCACCTGTGATTGAGATTTTAATTTTGCATCCCATATGATTTTCCTGTTGTAACACACGCCTCTGGGCTGTCACTGTAACAATGCCTTTTCTTGGCAGGGAAGGCAAATCTGAAAGGAAGCCCTTGAGCACTCTACTGTGAGAGTTTCTCAAATGATGGCTGTGTTTCTCCCCCTTGTTCCGCCCGTTTTCAAATAATTTTCATGCTGGGAATAAATCTGAGTGCAAAACAATCTTGTTCAGCATATGATAACCAGAGACAATTGTAAGTACACAAGCAGCCACATGGAAAACAAATGAGCTGATGGAAGGACGGAAAGAGCACAAGACAACCCAGAGACCACAGTTACCATGTTCACAGTAACATCAAATAACTCTGCCATTTACATGTAATTGCATATTTTTTTTTCCCTCAGGAAAATGGGATTCTGGAAAACATTTTTAGTTAGTAAATTTTTATCTTCCCAGTTTGTGCAGTGATGGGAAAAGCCATCTCCCAAAAACAAACATACTACGGGCCAATTAAAATTAAGCAACTCAAAGTTGAATTCTGTCCTGAACTTCTTCTGTGAAATTCTAGTGAATGCAGTGAGGTTTTATAACCAGAGGTCAGGATTTGGACACTAGTTTATAAATCAAAGAACAGCAGGGGCTGTGCAGGGTCTAAGCTATTTGGATATTCTTAAATGCCACACTAGGCTGCTGCTGATACCCTGAAAGTGTGTTGTCACTGATGATACTGGGGAGGAAGTTTGGCAGATTTTTTATTTTTATTTTTATTTAAAATATTCAGTATGTTTGTCTTTCTTTTGTTATTGAAGCTGTTTTTCTTTGAAAAGCATCTACTTTTAGTTGGGGAAAAGCATAAAGCTGAGACATTTGGAGGAATTTTATCAAACGCTTGTCTTGACATGAGAAGTTGTAATTAATAAAAAAGTTAATTACAGATATATAATACACCCCCCAATCTCAATAGACAATGTCCTTTAAATCTGAAATGGGTTCACAAACAAACAAAAAAAAATTAAATAGCACAATTTTGGGGGGGAAGTTCACCTTCCTTTAAAGCGATTCTTAATGTATCTTGTATACATACGTATGTGTCTATAAAGAATATGCATAAATAAAACAATTTAATCATTTTCACTGTAAATATATTTTCTATTCATTCATTGTAATATTCCTACACTCCTATGCAACACAGGAGTTAAATATGTTAACAAAACATGATGTCCCATGAATGTAAAGCAAGAAGAATTCAGGAGCACTTGGCAGAAACCTACACCCTTTATTATTAAATTGCTCCTCAAAACAATTTTTCCTTCAACTTCATCAAGGATCAGTGTAAGCACTTGTTGGTAGCAGCCTGAGTTAGATACCTTGTCACAGTTTATGACTTTCCTGTGCTTTTCAGTGATGTAAAGATACTCGTGTAAGTCCCAACTGTGCATTGCAAAACTTCCCTTCCTCTGCTTCATTGCTTCATCATCCTGTTGACCTCTTTATCTTCCTGCTGATCTGCTGAAACACCTGCATGGTCCAGTATCAAGTTTGAGCCTTATGTTCTTTGGTTTTGGCTCTGGTGTCTTAGCTCAGGTCCATCCTAGCTGCTGGGCATTGCTTGGGAGGCACCTGGACTTTTGATCTTTCACAGAATCCCACCCGCAGACTCTGGTACCTCAGGCCTTGGTGGCAGTTCGGCCCGTGCCAGCACAGAGGTGCACTCAGGGGAACTGCCCAGGATGGACCCAGCTGCCCTTGGGGGGTTTGTGGCCTGTGTCTGTCTCCAGGACTCGAGGTAGTCGCTCTAAGATCAGCCTGGTGTGCTGAGAGACCTGCTGTCATAACAGCGTAGCTGTATACCAGTGCAGTACTGAAAATATCCCTGCCTTATTGATTGTTTAATTGGTAGCATTTAGTTAATTGTGTGCGTTCTCTTTTAGTGGAAATAAACCTAGCATTATATAACTAATCATTTTTTCAAAAGCAGGGAGTCACTCAAGGCTGCTGCAGCAGGCGAGCCTACCTGAGTAAGCCAACAACTTCCAGTTGTTCAAGCTGCTGTTTGCTGTCTGTTGCTATGGTGAAGTGATGGCACAAAACTGATACCAAAAAGGAAACAATATTTTCTGAACAGATTTATAAGAAGAAAAATAATGTATAGGGGACAGAGAGGTCATGGGGAAGAGTGGGGGAAGCTTAAGGGGCATTGAGCGCTTTCCTGAGCCAGTTTTTCTCCTTCCTTTTTTAACTGAAGGTCCACTCGACTCTTTGAAGGCAGTCCAAGAATCATCCTGTGTAGTGTCACTCCAATGGTTTTTTTACAACCAATTAAATATTCCCCTAAACTGTAAATACTTATAACTTCACATTTTTTCCTTTGCTTTTCCTGCATCTAAATGCATATGGGCAATGTATTCATTTCCCAGCTTTACAGTCAGTTTCGGAGATCTTAAGTCCCAGCAGTGTAGTGCAGGTCATAGATCAAGAAAAGCTGCTTTACTCTCCACCTTTGCAACACCTGTGCTGTTTATGTCTTTTCTGACAATTAGATTTCTAACCCCTCCTAAAGCCCTGTTGTGCTAGCAGTGTGTTTCCCCACCCAGCTGGAATCACCCGGTGTTCTCTGTGTTTTCCTACACCCAGACCTTCAGCCTACTTTAGATGCCAGCTGGAGCAGCTGGGCTGTGCAAAGCTGCCCCGCAGCTGATTGCCCAGCAGCCTGACCAGGCAGGGAAGAGACCAAGCACTCAGCTCACAGTTCCTGGGGAGGGAACTCATCTTTCCTTCTCTCTAGCCAAGGATTTTGCGTGTCACTCCCTCTTTCAATGTGACACTGGAGACAGGCAGCCTACCTTGGTAAGTTACAAAATGCGGCTGGACTCAAAGCGTCATTGAGACACATGTTGTGAGACAGAGGAGCACCCAGATTATGTTTGTTGCAGAACATTCTCCTCTTTCATTCATCTGAACGCGAGTGGTTTTAGTGCAGCATCTCTGTATGCTGTGTGCTGCCATGGTCCTGTTTCAAAGTGTGGACAGCGGCAGGATTGCCAAAGAGAAAGGATGCACACTGGAGTTCAGATACTGCTGAGTACAGGGGCTGGGTGTGGGGAGGGAGCAGGTATTCATGGCTTTGGGAACATTGTTTGGTGATCTGAAAGCAACTCTCCTTCTAGCAACGTTCCAGGACTGTGAAATAAGTATCCAGTGCAGCTTTCTTGTTCCAGTGCCAGACGTTCTGATTGCTTCGTTTAGTGTCACATCAGTGGTGTCTGAACTATACCTTAGCTGTATCATCACCGACTTCTTTCTAATGTGGGGTCATGCCTCCCTTTATATCCAGCCCTTTGCTGGACTGCTGTTGGGTTGTAATTGCATTGGATTCTTAATAGAGTTTCTTGGTCTGCTGTCACAGCGTGATTGCAAGAACTTGTGTTGCATTGAATGTGGTCTTGATTACTTGCCAATTAAAGTGCAAGGGAAACACTTAACAATCTTCTCCTTTAAAATTGCATCTAGATTCCACTTCCTCTGAAGGCTATGGGAAACTTGCAGAGGTTGTTTCCAGTTGTCCTGTCTTCCTACTTTTAGTCTTTGACTTGGTGGGGTAGGTAGGTAAATGTGCATTTTTTTATTATTATTTTTTGCATTCATTAAATGCTTTTTTTTGTGTGTGTGTGTGTGTGTGTAGTTCTGTGCATGTGAAGCAGATACAGAAAGGCCCCTCTGAAGCCGAGTGTTGCTCATCACTCTCATGCCAGGTCACTTGGGGTTTACAAGGTTTGGGATAGTGCATCTTTAAAAAGAAGATACATGAAAGCAGATGGCCCTATGGTAGCTGAGCATGGAAGGAGACGCCTGAAGAAAGTGTGTTGTGGCAGGAGGGATGTGTTAGATGAGGGAGCAGAGACGAGCCAGGAATGTAAGGAGGCAGTATGCAGGGGGCACACAATTTCCAGGAGTCTGGAAGCGTGGGAGGTGCTGTACTGTGGTGGCAAATCTCGTGGAGCAGGTGTGCAGGGGCAAACTGCCTGCCTGCCACCCCCTGGGCATCCTGGCAGCGTGTGCTGGGAAAGAGCCAGGGCCAAGGTGTGAAGAGAAGCAAAAACAGGGAGAGGAGAAAGAAAAGGAAGGAAAAAGCCCCAAAAGGAATGTGGACAATATGACAAGATACATGGCCGGGAGCCCACCTCTGAAGGTAACTGTTTATCTTGCCTGTGGTTATACTGCAAGGGGGTTTTGAACTGCTGCCTAGTATGACTGTCAATTATTTTAACTTGTATTTCTCACCTCAGTCCCCATGAAGTGCATTTGACAATAATTAATTTTGTGTGTGCAACTGAGAGTGTATCCTACTCCTGCAGAGGTGTCAGCTTAATGGGATATGGCTACAGGGGATAACAGGCTGTGCCACCCCATTAGGGAATTTGGGGGGTCACCTGTTCATTTAGACTAATATTTTAATTGTTGGAACATCAGGTTTTTCATAGTTGAATTTGGAACAGATTAACCTCTGTCTCTCTGAACTTGCATGCTGCCAAGCTCCTTAAACACCATTGATAATTTTATTTTCTACTTTCAGCATGTATTTAAGATCACTCTTTTTGTTTCATAGGTTAAAGAGGAAATATTCTAACTGGCTGAGATCCCAGTGAGCAATTACAAATATTTTATTATAGTTACGGGACTTGGAATTCAGCCTCAGACTGTGGGCATCAGAAAATCCATGTGTGGAAATCCCAAGCGTTCTAAGACAGGGAGGGTTTTGTATGGAGGGATTCCTTCTCATTTTACTAAAGTCAAACTCTTGATTTAAAAATAAAATAAAAAACTCGGACTTGTAAATGAAACCTTTGCAATCAGCTTTTGACTATACCAGTTAGAGAAGGGTTAATTGAGCCTCTTAGTCTCCATTGCATGTTAACACAGAAGGTCAGTGGTGGGAGAAGCCAGGTCCACACTGAAGGCTTTTGAAACAGCCCCTAACTAGCCTAATGAATATGCTGGTGAGATGAACAGGTCATTTAACACTTTTCATGTCGCTATTGTCCATCCAACCTTAAATGTCAACTCTGTCACTCTGATAGGCTGGTTCTGCTTAAAAAGGTTTCCTGGCTTTGTTAGATTCCTAGGAGGGATTTCCCCCCATCCTCGCTCCTAATTGCTGGCAGAACCCTACGGATGTATTTATATCAGCCTTTTCATTCGGGTCAAGTCTTCACTAGAGAATTTTGCCAGTGGGTACGGGTTGTGAAGAGATGCGTTGCAGATAGAAGTGGAAGCGCCAAATGCAGTTATAATTATCCTGCTGGAACTGCAGCTCAGTGACCACAATGGAATGACTGGCTGAGGGCAGGCTGGTTTGGTACCTCTGATGATGTGCTGGGATTGCTGTGCCCCTGCTAGGACCATTTCACAGGGCTGCTGAGAGGGAGCTCAGCTGTCTGTGAATCATCTGAGTCCGCTGCGGTCCCAGCCTCAGGAAGGGCTGTGAGTGGGGCTGGTGGAGGGCACCTTGTGCTGGCACCTGCCTTGTAGCTAAACCCTCGTGACAGAGGGGATGTCCCTGATCTGGTGTTTCTGCCAGGGCTGTAAGCACATCTTTAGGGTGATGTTGGATGTCCAGGTTGCTTGAAGCAACATCTCATAGGAACCAAGTTGCATACCTGAGAGAGCTGAATATTTATCACAAAGGTTTTCCTGAACTTCCTCACCCTGTGAACTGCAAGCGTGTTTCTTCTTGGGAGACTTCTATTTTTTCTGTCACCCATGGCATTCTGTAGCCTAGGAGGCCTCAGAAAATTACTTCTTATCTCAGGAGGACTGCAGACGGCTTTCCTGTGAGGTTTCTTGAAGGCACCTCTACTCCTTGCCTTGAATAAGCTCCGCAGTGCCATGGTCAGGAGCACAACAGCACGGGTGCTTCTGATTTAACGCCACAGTCGTGGGCTCAACATATTCCAAAGGTGGGAAAATAGCAAATGGACTGATGCTGTATTGGTATCCAATTGCAGCTATTCGAATACCCCTGCAGACTTTCGTGGCTTTCTGATACGTGCATCAGCTGATAGATAAAAAAGGTGGAAATTCTGGTATCAGCACTGAAAAATGAAGGCTGATGCGGTGAATAGCACATATCCAAGCATGTATGCTACAGACCAGAGGAGCTTATGTGGATATTCCCAGTAATGCTGCCAAGTCTGAGTCCAAGAAGCCCCTCAGTAAGGGAACGGCTTTGACAGTGCACTGTGTATTTGAGCTGCCCCTCCAAAATAGGAACCAGGTAAATTTTATTCCTCCTGGAAATTATGGAGTATGTTTGGGAAGCTTTTCAGCACAATGGCTCATTTTGGGGATATCATTGTATCGAAGGCCCAAATAATATTTCTGTGACTGGTGTACTTCCAATTCACTGAGATGCTTTACAGTTTCAGTGTGTGAGTTCACACCGGCCTCTTCCTAGCTGCTAGCAGGCAATGCTGCCCATGATGAAGGTATCCAACACAACAAGCACAATGTGCTCTGACCAATATTAGACAAACCCAGTAAAGACGTCACATCACTTCAACTCTCTGGCTGAAATCATCCCAGGTGCTGAGCAGTGTAAGCAGCAAAAGCTTGAGCAGAAGTTAATGTCAGGCTGTCTTCCTAATCAAGACAATCTGGATTCATACTGGGAAGATTGTTAAAGGTCTTGTGGACTAATCTTTAACACACAGTTGTTGTCCTCCATAATCCTTCCAAGGCATTCATGGTCTCACCGGTGGGAATGAGATGGTGGAGGAACATTGTGAAAAGGGCTGGATGAGCTGTGGAGCTGATCAGTAGTGATCAGTGTTCCACAACATTCAGTTATGGCTCTGCTCCTTTTCAGCCCTTTATTTCTGAACTGCTTAAGTAAGTGGTGGGCCTTAATTTGCTGGCCCTCTGGCACAACAGGAGAAGGACAGAGCCACCAGAAGGCCAATTCCACCAAGCTGTCACTAATGTTCAGATGAGATGCGGCTGTTGGCTGAATATGTGAACTTACTCTAGACTTCAGGCAATTACAGGGAGCAGAAGAAGGCAATTTCATTTGTGGATGACTTTACTGAATTTAAAGTATATTTATGTAGTCCATTGATTTGTTGGAGGAGTCCTCAGTGACTCCAGATTTTTTCACAGCCGCCTCCCTGTTCCATCATCTCCAGTGGGAGAGAAGATACTGTTCCATCTTGGCAGGTAACAGCACGGGCTCAGCTGTTCGTATGTCTGCTGTTTCTTGGACAGCACCAACATCGTGTCCATGGGCCAGAAGCCTTCAGTGTTTGGTGACTCCACCTGGGACAGGTCTTTGCCATCCATCTTCTCAGCAACAAGCTACTGCAAGTATTGGGAGCTGTCTGCTTCCTATGGGACCTTGACCAACATTTTAAGCCTCAGTCCTTATATTCAAGATACTGCCTTATATTACTTATATTCAAGACACTTATATTATTCCAGATACTTATATATATTACTTATATTCAAGATACTTATATTATTCCAGATACTTATATATATTATTTATATTCAAGATACCTGGGTCCCTGCTGTAGGATGTCAGGAATGGCTGACAGTTGCTTAAAAATGTGGCATGTGTTTTCAAAATAAATCCTGCCTGGTGGGGATCAGGTCAGGACTTTCTGAAGGGAAGGTACAGAACTGTGTATTGAGCTCCCCTAGCATCAGTGCAAACATTGCTGCCTGCTGTGCCAAAAGCCAGGCATCCTAATGTTTCTTTTAGTTGTGGTTTTCTTCTCATGCTTTCTATAGCTAAATACATGGTAATATGTAATACCAAAAAAAAAACCCCAACCCTAAAACTCCCAAAATTTACCAAACCCACACTTGGGAGTGTTCCTGCTCGTGGCCATATCCTTCTGCACCCTCCTTTCTTTGCCTTGGCTCTGGTACTCACCTGACTCCTTGGTACACTGGTTCAGTCCACTAATCCAGCAGAAAACTAACCCAGCATAAAAGGAGGTAGAATTTTGGGCTTTGTTTACTTTTTGTTGGTTTAGTGAGCCACCTTGTCTCCAAGAGGGGCCAGGAGAGGACAGGTGAGCTGCATGAGGAAGGGGGACTGCATGGCCTGCAAGAGGTTGCAGCAAAGGATTAGATTTGCTCAGCCAGCTTTCTGGGTTGCTTTCTTGATGCACGGCAGGAAAGGGCCCAGACTCAGAGGCCAGGTGCAATGTGTGGGGCTGAGGGCACTGCAGGAGAATCGCAGCAGTGGCAGTTCTGGGGGTGAGTAGAAGCTTTCCCTCTGGGGGTTATGTTCACCCATTTGCTGCTCAGCCCTCCTCTGCTTTCAAAAGCATGCTGCGAGTGCTAGGATAAAACCTCCAACCCAGCTGTCTCTCAGCTACCAAAATATCTCCTTTGCCCCTTGGCCAGCTGTCAAAACTTTCCTGGCTTTCCTTGAACAAGCATCTTAAGGAATGTTTCCCTTGGCTGATGAGAAATCGGGGAGATGCTCTGGAGATGACTACGGGACTGCGTGTTCAATGCCAACTGCCTCTCCTAAACCAGCTCCTGAACCTGTCCATCCCCTTAAGTAATGCTCTCTGCTTGTTGTGCTCTGGAGGGTGACGTTGTGGTTTGAGGAAGAAAGTGCTCCAGAATAAAAAACTGTGCAACTCAAGAGCCAAGAAAAAAGCCTTAATTATTCAACTAGTTTGGAACACTTGAAAGTATCCCTAAAAATAGGTGAGAGGGATGTTTGTCAGCTACAAAGAGATTATCCTGCAGTAGTATTGCTTGTCTTATTTTATGATGATGCTACAGAATACAGTCCCTCAGGTAACCTCATTAATGTTTATGAATGAACCCCTTGTTTTATACTTTCGGTTTTAGAAGGTAGAAATAGGGCAAGAGGCTAGTAAGACTGATTTTATTATATATGCTTTGAAAAGCCCAAGGACACAGCTGTAAGGTCTCTATAAGCATATGGATAACAATTGGATTTGGGTGCTTGCTAGACTGCCTGAGATGTACCCTAAGGGAGAAATCCAGGCAGGACTTTGGCTAAAATCCTGGGTGAAATTCTGCATGCTTCCCAGTGGATCTGTCAGCAGGAGGTTGGCACTCTTCTGTGTCTCATCAGTCGTTTTGTTTTGATCTCTTCCGGCAAAGGCAACCTGTGACCATATGTTGTTATAGCCATAAGCGCTTCCACAGGGCAGTATCTGGTAAACCCTGCTGCCTGACAGCGGCTCAGCCCAGGGTGGAGGCTTCTTTTCACTATCTGTTCCTTAAAGAGGGCAACTGTTTCTTCTGGCTATCATAGTAGGGTGGCAGTTACGACCAGCCCGTAACAGTACGGGGTGGTTTCTGAGTCTTACCGCTCCAACCTTAAAAATAACAGCTCTTTTTTCCGAGCCAACCAGCAATTGTGGTCAGCCACGAATACCAGTTTAACCATTTGGCAGATGCCCTATAGGAAACAGCTCTTTTCAGAGAGCCAAAGGAGCCTGTGGCCCTAGAGCCACACTGGGCTGGTTTCAGTCAGCAGGGCACACTTACAGATTTCCTTGTACGCAACCAGCCTCTTTAATGACAAGCAAATCCTGGAAAGTTAATACCAAACAAATTGTAGAAGTGTGTTAGAACTATTTATTCAAGCGGATTCTTTATTTGATGAACGAGTGGGTAAAACTCTGTTCCTCCCCACACAAACACGCAGTTTCTTGCTCTGTAGTTCCTTCTCCACCCATCGTGTGTTGGGACTGTCAGCAGAGTTTATTTTGGGCTCGGTTCCACTACGCGCAGTAGTAGCCGGCTCCGCAAACAGTGCGCTGCAACCGGAACCACCCCTTACGGCTTTAGGGCAGAAAGCAGCAATAACGGGCTACTGTCGGCCCCACTGCGGCCGGGGGATCCCGCCCGGCCCCCGGGATGCTGCTGGGGCTGCCCCTCGCCCCCCGTGGCTCCGCGGCGCTGGCAGCGGTGCCGGAGCCCCCCGGTCCCCGCTCGGTGCCGGGGTCCCCCGGGGGTCCCGCAACCCCCGCGCGCCAACTTTGCCCTCGCCCCCCGCCTCCCTCCCGCGCCCCAGCGCGCGCTCGCCGCGCTCCCCCGTCCCCCCGGCGGGCGCTCTTTTTGAATGAATGACCTCACCCGCGCCGGCCAACCGCCGCGCGGCCGCGCTTAATATTCATGAGGCGCCGCGCCAATGAGCGGGCGAGGAGGTTGTTTTAAACGGCAGAGCCCCGCAGCCAATCAGGCCGCTCTCGTAGGCAGCCAACGCGAGGCTGAGCCGCGCCGAGCCCCGCGTCGTGCCCTGCGCTCCGCTCCTGTCCACACTACCGCGAACAATACAGGTACGTGCAGCCCCGCCGCAACTTTTCGGGGGGCGGCTGCCCCCTGCCCGCCCCGCCCTGCCCCCGCGCCTTCGCNTCAAACAAATATCAGTTTTTAATTGAGAGGCACCCAAGAGGGTGGTGATGGTGTGGTCTTTTTTTTTTTTCCTTTTTTTTTTTTTTTTAATCTTGCGTTCCGTTTCTTCCTTTCTCCGAGTTTTAAATTTTTTTTTTTTCTTAATTAGAAAAAAATCGGGAAATTCACCCAAAACTTTGTTTCCCTTCTCTCGCGGGGATCGGCGGTGCTGGGGCAGATGCTGTGCGCAGCTGGCGGGGTGGTGGGCAGCGGGCGAGGCGCAGCGTTTGCCCCCCGTCCTCCTGCCCTGCCCCGCCGGGAGCTCCCCCCGCCGCCGAGGGGCTACCTGCCCCCGGTGCAGCCCCGCAGCTCCGCGCCGGGCTCCCGTGCCGCTGAGAGTAATATGGCTGGTGCAGCAACTACACCGGGACTAACTCCTCTTCTCCCCCGCATGGGCAGGGATTTTTCTATGCCGCCTCCTAATGTCGCACGGCAAAACGTGCGGCGCCCTCGGCTTTTATGTGCCCCCTTCCCCGGGTGGGCTCGGTGGGGCTGGCGGCGGTGGGAAAGTTGTCGGCCGTGCGCAGTGCCGTGCCCGCTGTTTATTCTGCATTAATATGGCTGTCGCTTTAGCATCTGACAGGGATAAACCCTGCGCGCTGCGCCCGGCGGTCCCGGCCAAACAGTTTTTTTCTCGCCGTCGCCGCCTCCGAACTCCCCCGATCCCTTCGCTTCTGCCTCCGCTGCTCTTCCCCTGCCCGGGAAGGTGTCTCTGGTGGGGCTGCGCCCGCGGCGGGGCCCCGCATCGCCTTTTCCCCGCGCCGCGCCGCCCGTGCTGTGGGCATTAATATGGCTGGCGCTGGAGAGCCCCGGCGAAGGGAAGAAAGACGTGTGAGCGGCACAGGGATGGGGAGGGGGATCGCGGCGAGGAAAATCTCCTTCCCGGCGCCCCGCCGGGGGCTCAAACCTTTCGCTTTCGCCCCGGCACCTCTCCCCCCACCTTCTCGTGCCCTCGGACGGGCACCGGGGGGCCGCCCCGGGGCTCCCCGCACTCTTTTTCTGGCAGCGCGGAGGAGCGTAGCGGCGGCGGTAATGGCTGCACGGGAGCCTTTGTTAGAGAGCGCTGCGCTAGGCAGGGGCCGGGG
>VZTI01005482.1:473947-501780 GCA_013397865.1 Struthidea cinerea
CGCCGCTGCCCCCGCCAGCCCCGGCCCCGCCGCAGGTGCCCGCGCCCCGCGCCGCGGAGAGCGGCCGCCGCCGTGACCTTGGGGGGGCGCAGATGCGGGAGGGGCGCGGAGCGGGGCTGGGCTGGGCTGGGCTGGACCGGCCGCCGCGGGCCGCTCGCCCCCAACTTCGGAGCGGGGCCGGCTCCGCGCCCCGGCCCCTGGTACCACCGCGGGTTTTTCGCCCCCGCGGAGGCAGTGGTGTCCCGGCAGCGGCCGGGCCGGGCAGGGCGGCTCACGGCCACTTCTGCTGCACCTGGCGGGGTAATGGGTGCAATTAAATATTAACGTTGTGGTAATAAAAATTAAATTTTCAGGCGACTGAGAAGCTGTAAATAGAAAATACTGTTGCGGGCTTATGCGTTTTGAGTTTTTTTTTTTTTTTTAAAGCGAGGAAAATTTAATATGGAAGCAGGAAAAGAAATAGAGCTCAAAAGTTAGCACCATCCTTTCAGTGACTTGCTGATTGCATCTTTGCACTGACCACTATGCCTCAAACATGTGTCACTTGGTGGAGCAAGAGCAAGCACAACTCACCTCATAGGGCTCCACGGGTCCTATTGTGGTTAAAGCCAGTGTTCATTTGTGACCTTTTTGTATATAAAAGGTTACTGCACTTTTTTGGGGCAACTAATTTGTCCTGCCTTCTTACCTGGGCAGCAGCTGCTAACACATGAGCTCTAGCTCCTGAAGGGATAAGTCACTGCCTGGCACTCTGCATTCTACTCCAGCCCCAGTGTGGTAGCCAACTAAAACAGATATTTTATATTAGTTCATATATAATTCTTAATAGGCAGAAGTATGTATATTTAATAGGCTGTCTCCAGTCTTTGGACATGATGTAAACATATATTAATGTAACACTTAAATCCAGTGACTGGTTTCTCTTGACTTGTCTGCAGCCCAAGTATCAAGGGAGAATAATTTAAGTCTCTGTATTGGGGATGGTAAGAGGTGTCAGGGGAAAGAAAGGGATGTGTTACTGATGGGGCATCATGTCAGAAGATGGGGTGTGTGTATATAAATATATGCACACCATGTATGTACACATACATAGGTGTATGCATTCATCTATGTATCATTCACTTGTTATTTTTTCCCCCTTCCCTACAGAGGCAACATGGCTAAAGGTGATCCGAAGAAGCCCAAGGGCAAGATGTCTGCCTATGCCTTCTTTGTGCAGACGTGCCGTGAGGAACACAAGAAAAAGAACCCAGAGGTTCCAGTCAACTTTGCAGAGTTTTCCAAGAAGTGCTCAGAGAGGTGGAAGGTACCTTAATTTGTGACTTCCTGAAGGGATAACTTCTTATAGTATCTGCTAGGATGGTGTGTGTGGGTCTGAACAGGAAGGGAGCTAGTGCTGTTTTGGGGTGTGTGCTGTTCTTGGCAAGCTGTCCTGGCCATTGGTCAGGTGCTGCTGAAGCCCATAGCAATACTGAATGTTTTAGCCTTGCGTATCTGCCCGTTTAGGTGCTTCCACTGTAGTCTGGCCTTTTTTACTGTTCCCAAGCAATGTCCTTCAGAAGCTGCTTCCTTCCAGGTGCGTGTCCCGGGGAGGACTCTGGCTGTGCTTGTCTCATTCCTCTTGTTTCCCTGTTGCTGAGTATGCCAGTGGTGGCTGTGATTTCCCGTACAGGACCTTCGTCCCCAAGGTGGTCCAGTTAGAAAACAAACAAAAACTGAAACTCCCATATCAAGTTGATGTGTTGGCTTGTTGACGTAAAGTTTGCCAGCTATTGAACAGTTGGGTAATCACAAGTTTGGTGTCTCATGTTTTGGTTTTTTAGACCATGTCAAGCAAGGAAAAGGCTAAATTTGATGAAATGGCAAAGGCTGATAAGGTACGATATGATAGAGAAATGAAGGACTATGGACCAGCTAAGGGTGGCAAGAAGAAGAAGGACCCCAATGCCCCAAAACGACCACCGTAAGTAACTTCGAGGCTTTAAATGCATAAGTGTTTTGGTTCATTTTCACACCCTGCATGTAACACGGGTTTCCAGGAAAGAGGTGGATGGGGGACACAGTGTTCGTATCGCAGGATTGGTAGTGATACTGTCTTGTAAACCTCCTAGGCAGCTTGTAGAGCACTGACACGAATTGTCAATACTTGGTACCCTTAAACTTGTAGTGTTGGAAGACATGGAAGTGACTGAGTCACAGTGAGACTTGTGTATCTAAGATGAAATTGGGTGAGGGGATACAGAACACTTAATTTAAAAAGCATTGAGTGAAGGCTGCAGGCCTGGGCCTCAGTAAAATCGAAACATATTTGTGTTTGATTTTATAAGTTTAAAAAAAGTTCCTACTCTGCATGCTCGTGCATGTGTGAATGTTGTGGGTGAGGGATGGAGGAAGGGCGTGCTGCTGCAAACGCTGACTGTCCTCTGGTGTTTCTCCCCAAGGTCTGGCTTCTTCCTCTTCTGTTCAGAGTTTCGCCCCAAGATCAAGTCCACAAACCCTGGCATATCCATTGGGGATGTAGCGAAGAAACTGGGTGAAATGTGGAACAACCTCAGTGATGGCGAAAAGCAGCCTTACAATAATAAGGCAGCTAAACTGAAGGAGAAGTACGAGAAGGTAAGGAGAGATGTCGCTTGTGCCTCCTCTGTACCAGCTCTTGCGTTGATGTATTCTTGTAACGTAGGCCCAGCTCAGGTGGCCCCAGCATAGTTAGAGCCGAGCTTTGCACAGGTTGGGGCAGAGCAGGATATAGAGATCCACAGGCAGATTCCAGTGAGGAGGAAGAACTTTCCCCAGCGGTGTGCAGCAGGGGCTGCTCGTGTGGCTTCGTGAAGGGTTTGCTGTGCTGTTACAGGAGCTTTGTCCCATTATCAGGAAACTTTGAGAGGCTGGGTTCTCTTCTCCTCCTCACAGAAATAGCCATGAATGCAGGGTTCAAGGCCTCCATGATCATGCTCAGGTGTCTGCATACCTGTGTTCTCCTGTGCTGGCTGTGTCTCCTTGGGGGGTGCAGCCAGGCAAGGCCACTCCCTTTACCTTGATGCCCGCTGCTGTACAAATGCTGTGTGTGTTTGCTGCTTTAGAGCAAATTAAGACATCCCCTTGACTTTGCAGGATGTTGCAGACTACAAGTCTAAAGGAAAGTTTGATGGCGCAAAGGGAGCAGCAACCAAAGCTGCTCGGAAAAAGGTAGAGGAAGAAGACGAAGAGGAGGAGGAGGATGAAGAAGAGGAGGATGAAGATGATGATGATGAATAAAACTGTACAATACTTGTCTCCATGTGAATACCATAGAGTAGGGGAAACACCATAAATGAAGCACCTCTTATTTGAGATGGTGTCTCTTGCCCTTATTAGGCTTAATTAAAAAAAAAATTGGATTCAGATCGCGTTGTAGTTTCTAAAAGTGCTCTAGAAATTGTAACTGGTTTACATGAAGTGGCCATGGGTGTAGTGAGCACCCTGAAACTGTATCAAAGTTGTACATATTTCCAAACATTTTTAAAATGAAAAGGCGCTCTAGTGTTCTCCTAACTCTGTGCACTTTGCTGTTGGTGTAACAAAGCATTTAAAAATGTTTCAAGCATTTTTTTAATTTGTAAGGTGGTGTTACTATATGGTTATTGGCTAGAAAATCCTGGGTTATAAACTGTACATATCTATAGTTTGTAAAAACTAGACAGATTCTTGTGGTACATGCTTAGAGTTATGATGCCTTAGAGGAGCAGTGATTACTTGGAAAGGCTGTACGTTCCCCGGGGTGCCATGGCCCAAAGCATGCACTGTGAGGGTAGATCTATTTACACTACAGTGGGCGTCCATTTAGCTTAAAGTTGTCTTTCTGTATATAGTGAAATAGCATTCTGCTGCCATTCTTAGTTGTGGAAGGGGGTTCAGCTGGCATGAGAAGTGTATGGATTTTTTTAGTTAAGTGCGGTAGTTTTTAAACTGAAACTGTAGACATCTCTTCATCGTCAACGAAGTGAAGAGCCAGTGCAGCAACTGAAGTTCAAAAACACTCTGTACTTAAACGAATTTGCAACGTTCTGTTTTTTTTGTATGTTTAGAATGCTGAAATGTTTTTGAAGCAAAATAAACAGTATTACATTTTTAAAACTGTTCTTGACAACACTCTAAATTTCTGGTTTAAGAGGATCTTAACAACAGCAAGAGGTTCATTTTGAAGTCTGTGGCATCCCTCAGGGCTGGTGACTTAGGAAACATTCTGACTCAAGGATTAAAAAAAAAAAAAAAAAATTAAAAAAATGGTGGCCAGCCAAAACTGGCTGAATTGAAAGAGATGGCTGCTCCAGCTAATATGCAATCGTAACTGTTTATGGCTGAGTGGCATAAGATGCTATGCAAGTTTGAACTTTATTACTTGAACTTGGGAGCCTAAATGAACATTCATGACGTAATTGTTTGTTTGTGTGTGTATATAGCAGCATTCAGAGATGCAGAGAAAGGTAGGTGGCTAGGAATGAGGCTGACACCATGGAATAAGTATAAAAGCATAGTTTGGATTTTTTTCAGTTGTGTTGGGTAAATTTATAGCCCAAATGCATTGCTGTACATATTAAAATGTGCCTTTTTTGTCCTGTGTTAAACTGTTTCAGACTTGTGGTTTTTTCTAGCCTCTTGTTTCATGGCAGGAGCCAGGCGCCTAAGTCTAACTCCCTGCTGAAGTAGGAGCGTGGCGCAGGTACTTGGTCTGTGTCCTTTCTCCAATGACACAAGTTTCAGTAGGAACTGGGGGCTGTGAGGTGGGGTGGGGGAGCAACAGGTCTCTTTCCCCTCTGGTCAACAGCTGGCTGTGTTGAAGTCTTGCCTTCTTTCCAAATCCAAGCTGGGGATGTTTTGTGGCACTTGAAAGAGAAAGGTAATACCTGGTCTCTAACTGGTGGCTATAACCTTGTTTTTACTTAGCATGGAAACAGCATTAACTGGGAAAACTACAGCACCCCCTTGCTATACCTGAATTCCTTCCCTGTGCTGGCTCTAGCAGTTGGTGTTTGCTTGGTGGAAAGGAGATGGGGGTGTGAGGATACTTGCATTAATAGCAAGTCAAAGCTGTGGGCCGTTGTGTTCAGCTGTTTTCAGAAGATGCAGTAACTCACGGGTGCAAACACTGGGTATGGGCTGCTGCTACCTCTGCTTTTGAGCCAACTTTGGGATTAATGGGGCCCAGGCTTACAGGCAGTAACTTTAGAATGTTACTAGTTGCTATTAGTTGCCTAATGGGGTAGCACTTCTGGCTTCTGTCTTCTCAACGACCATGACAACTTCTCACCAACAACAGCTTGACAAAACAGTCTGATGTAGGGTTGAGATGGACTAAAACCTGAAAGCAAAATTTTCAGAATGGAGCAAGCTAAAAAACTTTTATGAAAAACAACATGTAGCAATTTTTGGTTTTAAGGCTAAGTGGCAGTTGGATCACTCAGAAATACTTTTATAGTTGCTTAATTATGGTAATTTTTAGTATCTTTAATGCACAAAAAAAAAGTGTGATATTTGCCCCTATTTTATGGGCAGTTGCATTTTAAAAGCCTCAATAAAGCTGTATCTGGAAAAGAAATAGGTACTTCTGTATTTGCTACCCTTTCCACATGTCTTCTGATGCAAGGGAGAAGGCAACTCGAGATTCCAGCCTGTGGAAATTTGATGGGGAAGTGGTAGAGCAGAAAAAAAAAGTGATGGCATTGGTTCAGGAGCTCTAATACTGTTTCTATTGTCTAGTTGGCAAAATCTCCCCTTAGCCACATATGGGACTTAGTGTAGATCACTGCTGTGCAAATCGAGCTTGGCTTTGAATTAACTGCTAGTGAGCTGAGCCCCTATTGATAGTATCAGCAAATGAGGGCTAGAGCTGACACCTCTTTGTCTTCATTATATTGGAAATCTATTTAGGTTGCAGAGCTTGATTAAGGTCTTGGACCTTGCAGTGCACTACCTCTTGCTGCTCTGCACACACCTAAAATATGGCATTCCTTTGGGATGCTGTTCAATACAGCACTAGTGCGGGACTCCAGGGACTCAGACTTGGATACTGCAGACTTAGTGATGATGTTTCTTCCCTGAGTACTCTGATGTTGGTAAATGCCATAGTGTGAATGCATATAAATAACACATAATTTTTCCCCATGCTGTTTTGCGTTCTGAGATGTCATCTCAAATATTGGGAACTGCTTAATTTCACCCAGCTCCATTATTTTCATAGAACACCCTCCAAATGCTTTTTCTCTGTTTTGGAATGCTTGTGGTGTTTCAGAGAAGACATTTCTGCTTTGTGCTGCTGCACAACTCAAACTTCTAGTTCAACTTTAGTCCCAAGCCAGGCAAAGTAAAAATGTCTCTTATTAACTCCATGATATGTAGAGAAGGGTAAGGATAAAATAGACTGGGGAAAGGGGAGGGGAGGGATGAAGAGACTCTTCCTTGCATGAATTTGATTTGACAGAGCTGGCTGTGAGACTGCCTATGTTTCCAAAATGTGATGTGTTGATGCCTCTGTCCCTGCTGAAGTCAGGCTGAGGGACCAGGGCTCGGCTGAGAGTAAGGGATGGTGCTGGCTCTGCAGCTGTTAAAACCCACTTGCTGCTGGGGGGAGGCAGAGGATGGTGTGACTGGGTGGGATGGTCCCTCTGGATGCCTAAAAGGGTGTCCGAGTGTGAGAACTTTTGCTCAAGACAGCGTCTGATGGTGATGTGGGGCAGAGGCAGCCTTGACCCATGTCATGCCAGGTTAGTTCCCATGGTTTGTGCTGTTTGGTTTGCACTCAGGATTGTCTTGAGAACACAGTTGCTGCCAGAATGCATCACATCCCTCTGAAATCAAACCATCTGGGGGGTGAAGGCACGAATGAGGCTGCTGAGCTGCTCTGTGCAGAGCAGAATCTGCCTCTGCTGAAAATGAGCCTGGGAGTCTTAGCATGACCCAGAGAGTCAGAGGCTACAGCCCCACTGCTCTGTAGCCTATATATTCCAAAATTCTGTTGGGATATGGTAAATATTTGGTATGAGCCAAATCTGAGCACTTAGACTGGGGGGAAGGGGCTGCATCAGGGGAGTCCCAGCGTGGGTGTGGGGGTCACTCCTCACAAGCAGTCACAAGGAAAACTACATTGCAGGATGGTTTCCTGCTTCTGTGTCAGGAACCTAACACATCTGCGGGGAAAGAGCGTGTTAATTTTTCTGTAATAAAATTAATTAAAAATCCTAGTACCAATGCATATTGAATCAATTAGCAGCAAAGGGCTGCAGCTCTAATGGAGGTCCATAGGACAGGGAGAGTCTGCTTTGGGGACGGGACTGAGGACATGAGCACAGTCAAAGCATCTCTCATACCTTCTCCCTTTGAACAGCTGATTTTTAGGTAGTTTTACTCACTCCTAATAAACCCTGCAGGAGCAGCAGCAAGGTGCAAGGGCTGCTGTTGGTTCTGGCTCAGTGGTGGCAGGTGAATGGCTTTTTACTTCCAGCCTCCAGCACAATTCCGGCAGCCACCTTGAGCTTATGTTTTCCCTCTGCTCACTCAGGCTGTTGTTCCACAAGCAGAGGAGCATCACCCAAGCAAGCCCTCTTCTGCTGCAGGCTTTGGGGAGCTTGGACGAGGAGATGGGACGTTTCCAGTGGGGTGAGAGCAGGATGCTGCATTTCTGGCCGTGCTTTCTGACAAGCCCCAGACTCCCCTCTAGGAATGTTCACGCAAGCTCGCTTTCCTCTAAAAGATAACGGGAGGAGCTGTGACAAGTGGCATGTTTATTTCTTTCTGCTAGGGCTGCACCACGTTTTAATGCAATAAGCTGAATTGCAAATCACAGCAGGGCTGCAAGCAAAGTGTGCTGGGGACCCTCTTACCAAGCAGTTGCTCTCTAAATGTGTCAGCTTGCAGTGGGGAAGGGACTGAGTAACCAGCATGACAGGGGGTTTCGTGCCCTACAAGGTGTCTTCATCCCCTTTTGGCAGGCTGGGCTCTGGTGTGTGCCTGCCCCTGCTTGGGCAGCATTTGGTAACCTGTGTTGAAAGCACTCTGCAAACATCTCATCCTTCCACTAGGCCTGATCTGTATGTGCTAAAGCAGTACGTGAACGGGGGTATGTCTCCTAGCCTGTGCTAATGCTCTTGATTGGAGCTGTCTGCTGCTAACAGCTCTTCCTGGAGTGCCCTCCTGCACCTGGATCCCTAAATTAGGCAGGAGGAAGCAGCACAGCCATACTGGAGCTGGCAGCTCTGTACCCTGGGTGGTAACTCCTTCTCTTGCTCCTGGATGTGGCATGGCCTCACAGAAACACCTGTGAAGCTGCTCAGCCAGGGCGTTATGTTAAGCTAGAGCAGAGGTAGCAGGTGGCCTCCTCAGGAGTGGGGAGCCTGAATGTTGTGTGGAGCAGCAAGCTGGTGCTGTGGTGGGGCTGAGCCCTTCGGAGGCTGGGGTGCATGAAAGCGAGCATTAACCGTGGTGAAGGGATGCCTGTCCTGTAACTGTGTCCCCTGACACGACTGGCTTCATGTCTCTGGCTGAACTCAGCAGCCAGGCAAACCACAGCAGGGAACCCAGCCTTGATGTGGGGCTGAGTGTTTTGCTGGTGTTTGTGGTTGACTTTTGAGCCTGTGAGTGAGAGTGCTGCTGCTCTGCCTCCATACCTGCCAGCTCATCTGGCTCAGCGCTCCCTGTGGGACACCTGGGGAGCCAGAGCAGCCTCTCTGCACAAGTGTCACACACCACTGTAGCCAAACATGTGTGAGGAGAGGGGCAGGTAGGATGCTGTGAGTGATAGAGCTGCTTTTTCTTCCCAGCCCTTCCACTTGTAAAACTCCCTTAGGTATTTCAAGTCAGAAAAATGCTCTTTTTAATATATTAATGGAGCAGGGCCTGCTTTGTTGTTGTAAGAGCTTATAGCTTGTGTTTTTAACTGCTTCTTTGTGAAGCTTAAAATTTGCTTTATTTAGTTTAGAAAATTAATACCTGTAGCAGGATGAAGTGGTTTGAGGGATTGCTTGAGACAAATGCCTCTTGTCTGCTGCTAATGACTGTGTGATTGCTC
Organism: Struthidea cinerea; assembly: GCA_013397865.1. Classification (NCBI taxonomy): domain Eukaryota; kingdom Metazoa; phylum Chordata; class Aves; order Passeriformes; family Corcoracidae; genus Struthidea; species Struthidea cinerea. The sequence continues at coordinate 482,991 of VZTI01005482.1, forward strand.
TTTTACTGTGTGTTACCTGGCTGTGCCAGCAGTAATACATGGTCCTGTACAAGAAGCTTGAGAAATGTGTAAGCAGGGTCAATTTGGTTTCCAGTTTTCTTGCAAAATACGTTGGTTGAGTTTTGTTCTCTTTAGCTTTAGAGCTCAGAATGGGCATCTTCCCTGGGCTTAGCTTCTGCAGTTTTTTAAGGCATTGCTACCTGTAGGTCCTGGCCAAGATTTCTCCCCAGTAGCAGGGAGAGCAGAAGGAAACATGCTGGGTCTCCTGTTGCTTTATTTTGTTGCTTCATATAATAACTTAATTTTTGCAAGCTGCTGGGAGGTTTTTGAAACCAAGCTCCAAGATCAAGATGTCAGTAAAACTCTTACAGAGAACCCATTCTTCAAAGGACTTGTCTGAAAGTGGAATAAAACCTGACCAAATAGAATCATAGAATCTTTGAATTGTTTGGGTAGGAAGGGAGCGTAAAGATCATCTCATTCAAACCCCGCTGCCACAGGCAGGGGCACCTTCCACTAGATGAGGTTAGTGTTAGACTAATTACTCACTGTCACTTGTGTTCTGTTTGTTGGTGATTCCCACCAGAGCTGTCTGAAAAAATCCACTAGACCAGGTATTTTGAACCTTGAGGGTGACTTGAAAAAGGCTTTCAGGTTTTGAACAGAGAATGACTTGGCCTTGTTTGTTTTCTACTCTTCCCTATGCATCTCTGCTAAGAGGGGACAGATGTGCTGTCCCCTTTTAGTGCTCTGCTTGGGGAGAACGTAAAGCTCAGCCCTTTGACTTTTCCATTACCCAGACTTAAAGGGGGCTTATGGAAAAGAGGGAGAGGGACATTTTACATGGGCAGATAGTGATAGGACAAGGAAGAAAAGGTTTTAAACCAAAGAGAGTAGATTTAGATTAGAAGTTAGGAAGAAGTGATGAGGCACTGGTTGCCCATGAGAAACTGTGAATGCCCCTCCCTCTCCTCCTGTTCCCTGCCTCGCTCGCTCTCAGTCCAGCACAGCAGCTGCGGTCGGCACATCTGACCCAAAGGCTTGCTTGAGGTGCTGCGATTTGCACTTGAGTTTTGGGAGCAGCCTGGACTGTGTTTTCCCAATAGTTGGGTGCTTTAGGGAAGACCTTCAGCTCTCATGGGCTGTTGCTCTGTGCCAGCTCAGACACCCACTGGTGCTATTCCCCTGAGATTTTTGTGCTCACAGCAGCATCAGGGTGAGGCTGGAGGTTACGGGGATGCAGGAGCTGCTGCTGACCGGGGGCATGCTCTCCCAGCCGGTCCATGTGGGGCCGAACAGTTGTACTGGAGGTGGGAAACAGGAGCAGGAGGCAGCTGAGGGATGCGGGTCTCCAGGTCCTGAGCAGACGGCATCCAGCCCACAGGGTCTCTCCCTGTGCCGGGGACCATATGGTGCTGTATTTCACAGCCGGCCCTGTGCAGTGAGGTTCGGCAGCGACTGTGGATGAAAGGGAAGGGGTGGTCTCAGAAATGTTTGCTGCTGTTTGTGCTCGAGTCTCTCATGGAGGTGGTTATTGCTAGCGAAACACGTAGGGCTGTGCTGGGTGCGCTTCTCGTGGCAGGGACAGGAATAGGCTGCTGTGGGGGGAGGTAAGGTGTTGGTGAGCGTGTAGGTGGGAAGCACTTTCATATGTATTCTCGTCCTGCCAAACACGAGGTTCCTGCCCAGGGGAGGCGCTCTGGGAGGGTCTCTTTTCTATTTACCCCCTTCCAGGCCGTGCTTGGTTGGTGGGGCTGTGCCAGAGCAGGTGGCAGAGCCCTGTAGCGAGAGCCTCTCCCAGAGCAGAGCTGCAGATCCCCGCGATCTGGAGCAGGATTGCCTGCAGCCCCACAGCCCCAGGGGAGCAAGAGCCACCCTCTTGCCATGGGTGCTTGGGCAGCCCACCCTGACAAGGGCTTAGGGTGCCCATGGTGGGAGAGGGGATCGTGCCGGAGGAGCTGCTGGTTTGCTAGAAGCCTTCTCCTAAATATGGACATGATTATTTTTATTTTTTATTTGCTTGCTCTGGAATCCTTTGCATTTTTCCCTTAATCCTGGAGAAGAATCAGCGGTGCCCTGTGTGCATGTGACATGGCTGCGCACAAACTCCCTTTGTGACTTCTTTCTTTCACAGGAGAGAAACACATTCAGGAAAAGCAGGGGCCTGACAACAGGAATCAAGTGTTTCTAAATATGGACATCCCTTTTTGGACTAAAAAGTCTTTTTGTACCATGCATATTTCCCCTGTTAATCATTTCCTTTTGTTCCTTGCAAACTTGGGTCCTCCAATGTTATAGAAGGAATTATAGCCGCTCTGTTTGTAAACTTTTCTTTATGATCCATGAACGGCCTTGTATGTTGGACAGATTTGCTGGCTTTTCTTTTTAATGTGGTTGGGAAGGCCAGCACTCTGGTTTACTCACCCTAGGCTTTCCCTTTTTTTGAAAAACACAGTCATATTTGGCCTCAGACCGTCTCAAAATATTGGGGATTTTACAGGCCATTGAGCTTTGCCTGGTCCTATTCAGTGCTTTTGTGCTGCACTAATTGGCTTGATAAAGAAGAGCCTGGGCTTTGTGGAGTGCTTCTCCTCCAAGGTGAAATGTGAGATGGAGGGGGAAATATTCAGATGTTCACTAGCAGTTATGCTCACTGGATAATCTGAATGCATCAGAAATGAGCTAGAGCTCAGACAAAGTAGGGGATTAGGAGTCTGAGATGGGCGAGCGGGTGGACATCTGGAAGCCTGCTGTTTAGCTCGTCTGCTGGGGTGGGTTGTGTCTTCATAATGTGGGTTATAGGCGCCGAGAATGAACAGCACGCTGGGATCACGGTGGCTCACTGTGGATATATTCCAAAATAACAATTACTGTTGTTATTTGCGGAGGACCCCACCCTCCCCAGCAGAGCTCTGTGCGTTCAAGCTCCCCTTCTGACGCTGGAGGGACACGCTCTGGTCTGATGGCACTGTTTGCAAGCCCCACCTCTGCCTGCTGCTCCGAAGTTTTGGGGGAAACCTCACGCATCCCCGTGGCTGGTGATACACAGCAGATGCTCAGGCCCTCGCTTGCACAGTGCCCCCTGTGATTTTGGGCAGGGGCAGCTCTGCAGAGCCCAACAGAAAAGCAAATGCATGGGAGAGGAGGAGAAAACGCAGCTCGGGGCTTCTGAGCCCTTCCCATGTGCAGAGCCCAGTTCTCCCGAAGTTGAGCCCATTGTTATAGTGCAGGGCTGCTTCTGCCACCAGCAGCATCTGCTCCGGAGCACTGTCTGCCCGGGGCCGGCTCCACTCGCCCCACCCCTCTCAGCTCCCAGCCCCTCACCCTCCTCCCTGCAGGCACGAGGTTCGTGGCTTGGTCCTCAGAGAGCGGGTGGAGCAGGGTCTCCTTCATTTGATGATGAAATAGGAGTTGAAAAATCCTTCTGCTTTTTTGAAGACACAGTGTTGGAGAAGGAATTACAAATATGTTGTGAACAGAAATAGCTGAATAGTGGTTTGGTTTGGTTTGGTTTGGTTTTTCCCAAGAAGTAATTTCTTTCCCAGCCTCTCCGCATGTGCTGCCTTTCTGCTCCTCCATCTCCAGCACTTTGCTCATGCTTCCATCCTTTTCCTGGATACCCTGCCTTGGCAGCTTCAGTTTTGGCCACAGCTGTAACGTCCCCAAAGGCGGCTGTGCACAGCTGGAGCCCCGCGGTGCTGCCGGCACACGCCCGCTGCTGCCGGAGCAGCGTCCGCCTGCCGCAGGTGGGAAACACCATTCCGAGCCAGCCGGGAGGTTCCTTGTTCAGGGGAGCAGCGTAATTCCCACCCTGCCCCGTCCCTGGCAAAGCCATCGCTGCTGGACACGGTGTCCCAGGGAATTAAAGCAGGACTGAGGAGTGAGCCGGATGCAGCCGTGCGGCAGTGTCGCCGAAAGTGCTGACTCAGCAATATGTGGCCAGGTTTTGTGAGGGCCCTGCAAAATCTGGAATTTGTGGGGGATGTTCTTGTTTTACCTGTCAGCTACACACACACTAATCTGACCCATGGGGCTCTGGGTACAGCACCAATGGCCGGTGGCTCCTGCTGTGCTGCCTTGTTTTCTTGTCTTATCCTGGCAAAACTACTTTTTTTTTTTTTTGCTTGGGGGAGCAGATCTGAGTCCCGGTAGTCCCAGCGTTTTTACTTTTTGTGTACTTCTGTGTCCTACGTGGGTTGAAGCGTTGTTGTATGCTTTCTCTGGGTAGAAGCTTAGGGAGCTGCTGCTGAGGGCGATTTCTTGGCACTGGGTGGAGTGTGGGCACAGGTAAACCAGCTCCTTTGCTAGGGCCAGTGTGCCAGGGATCCTGCCTCTCGGTCTGTGCCAGCAGCACCTTTTGGCTGGGGAAATAGAGGTCTGGAGAAGTGGAACAACACTGCTGTGGTCACCCATGGGCACCCTGGAAGCCAAACCCCTGGAAAGCTGGATTCAAAATACTCCTTTACGTCCCAGGGTGGGAGTAGGCATGTATTTTGCCTGAAAAGCAGGGCCAGAAAGGATTTTTGTGTGCTGGGGCAGGGAGGGGACGACTCTAAGTTAGGAGACCTGCCTGATTTTACACAGGCTAAATGCAGTTAAGCACCACAGTCCCAATTCTTCCTCCACTTTAATGTGAGTTTTCAGATGTGCTGGCAGCACAAAGCATTGAAACTGCTCCATATCAGGGGCAGAGCCTGATGGGGCTGCCCAGGGGCTTTGGGAACCCCCAGGGCAGGGACAGGGCACCCTGCAGCTCCCTGGTACTTTTCTGGGCTCTCAAAGCCTTTGCTGTGAGGTGGAGGAATCCAGGTTTGGGGGAGGCAGCCCCGAGCCCCGTGTCAGTTCCCCGGGTTCAGTGGGGGATGCTCCTGCAAACAAGTGCTGGGAGTTTGCATTCTCCTCGGCCTCAGCCCTGAAGGAAGCCTAAAGCCTCGGTCAATAATAAGCTTATAAGACAGTAAATCTTGGTAATGAGAAAAACAGAAGACGGCATCTGCTCAGCACAATGGCGCTGTGTATGGTCTGGTAAACAGCTATTGAAAGGAGATGCCTGTTATCAGAGGGGTTACAGCTGAACAGCCCAATTTCCATGCAGGATTGGTGGGTTTCACTGCCCCCAGCCCTTCAGAGCGGCTGCTGGAATCCTGTTGGGGCCGGGCACGGGCAGAGGTGACCTGTTGCCCATGAGGCTGGGTGCTTGCCACAGGTGCAGCAGCCCCTGCCACAAAACCAGAGCCAAGTTACCACTGTCCCACACGTGTGGAACTGGAGATGGGCATGAGGTGGGACTGCCACACAGCGGGTGTCTTCTCCTCCTCCTGTGCCCACTCCAACGCCTCCTTGCAATGGCTGCACTGGGAGATGTACGTACGGAGGGTACTGTGCTGCAAACAGGGGTTGGGGTAAAAATGGGAAACAGCTTCTTCTCTTGTCTTTGGAGGTGCCAAAATGAGGTGAGCTGATGGGTAACAGGCACCTGCGGATGAATGAGTTGTGCAGGGGGCAGCAGGAAAAGGAAGAGGCTGGGTCTTCACCTGACACTCACTTCACCTGACACTCACTTCACCTGATGAACCTGGTGCCCGAGGGGTGGGAGATGGCAGTGGTCCCGCTCCTGCTCCAGCTGTGTGAAGCCAGGTCTGCAAAATGGGGAGGAGGAGGAGAAGGGGAGAGTAAAGGGGAAGGAATCTGCATATGGTGCGTAATGCGTTTATGAATTGGGTCTTTAATAATTTACATTACCAGTTTAATACTTTGAATACAAATTATCTTGCCCATATGCTGTGCTGACAAACATAAAAATGGAGTAATCAAAGCTGTAATAGCACTACAGCAAAAAGACATAAAATGCCACTAGAAGGCTTAGGATAAATTATTGCATGCACACACCAGCTCTATGGCTCCCTGGTGCCAAAAGATGCATTGCAATTTCTTCCTCAGACTGCACTTGGGTTTGAGGACTGATGCAGTACCAGGAGTACTGCTCAAAATTCTGCAAGATGGGCAGCATTTAACAAAGAAGAGGAAAGTAAAAAAGGCTCAGGCTTGTTAGATAAACATCACAATTTAAATTCTGCTCTGGCATTACATGGGCTGCCAAGGAAATACAGCCCTCTTATTTGTAGGGAGCCCCCTTCTTCCTCCAGCAGGGTTATTTGCATGTATTATAAACTGCAGTGCTGGCTTGCCATCTTCAGGCAGCTGCCACACACTGCACAGCATCCCTGTGCATCCTTGTCCATCCCTGTGCTGCTTGGAGGTGGTGGGCCCAGCCTGGGTCCACAAGGGGTACCCAAGGGAGGATGCACCATGTGACCCAGGCAAAGGGCAGCATTAGTCCAGGCAAAACACAAGTTTCACCTCATCTCTCTTCACACCTGAACTTGTTCCCCTCTAATGCCTGAGCTCTGAGGGGCTGGAGGAGGTGGAAGAGGACGAAACAGCCCTAGGCCCTTGGTGCTGCCTCTTGGCCAGTCTTGGGCTGCAATTTAGGTATGGGTGGCCTTGGGAGCACGTGGATGCTGCAAGATCTCTTAGTGGTTTGTTTTTAGCCGTCTTTTGGTGCACATGTGCTTGTGTACCGGGCATCCTGGAGGGCACAGGGTTCTGCAGCAAAAGGAGCAGGTTTGCAGAGCAGAGATGCGAGTCCTGCTCACGGGGAGCAACTGCATTTGTAGATGTCAGTAGACCTTGTGTTGTACCTTGTGGCAGAGCCTCTGCTTTTAAATACCAGCCCATTCACTGGTGCCACATCTCCAGCACATCCCAGCTACAGGCAATCTTTCACAGAAAGAGCTGTTTAAGGCTCACATTTGCATACACTGAATTTCTCAGCTATCAGGGTTACTCCATGCTGTAATCCATTCTGTGCTTCTAATATGATCAGTGAAAAATGAGGCTTCTTCCCAAATAAATCATCACCAGTGAAGGAAATGGTGGTTTTTCCGCAAGGCCTGAGGCTCCTGCAGTAGCGATGTCTTTTTCCAAAAGGCAGAGAACTCTGGGCAGGCTCATTCTGTGCTGCATGAGCTCACTGCCAGTCTCCCCAAGATCTAAACCCTTTGCATATGAATGAGTTTTTCCTGCCTTTGCCTCTCCCAGGATCTGCTGCTGTCTGTCTCCCTGGGATGTGGTGCCAGCAGCTCAGGAACAGTGCACCCATAGGCTGGGGTTGCCCCTCTTTGTCTCATCCATTATTCCACGCATTGATGCCCACACACCTCCCTCTCACATGCTAAGGGAAGAGGAGTGGATGCCAGTGTTTAGCATCCTGTGTCATGGCAAGGTGGGTGCTCAGGGCTGCAAGAAGCAAGAGAGAGAGAGCAAGAGAGAGAGCACCCTCCTCCTGCCTAGCCCGCCTGTTCCTGTGTTCCACCTTGCTCTGCTCCTTGTGTGCCTCCAAAGCCTGGTTTTGCCTGTGAGCAGGGGGTTTTGGAGGAGCCCCACTCCATCCCCTGGCCCTGGGGAGCAACCACATGACAGAGCAGACCTGTTATTGCAGCCAAAACCCCTCAGTGCAAAGAGGCAACCGGAGCCTCTCCTGCCAGGGGTGATGGGACCTGTCTGGGTGGGGAAAGGTACCTGTATGAATCAGCATGGGGAGAAACAGGTGGGCATCCAGCCCCCACGGGAAGAACTTTTCTCATTGCCAGATCTTCTGAAGAATAAGGCTCTCACTGATCCTTTTGATCCACAAATAAATTGGATGGATCAAGATCACAATGAGAAATATCCCTGTTCTCATCCAGAAGGGATTTTCAGCATAAAAAGGCTTTATGTGACTCATAAACTTTAACATTTATTTCCGCACGCGAGGTAAATATTTCCCCCTCTGAACGTCTAAGCAATGCAATTTTGTTTGAAGCCCCATTTGTTTAAGTCTGGAGGTGGCAATAATTCACCTGTTTTCCCTTCCTGTATTTCCCCAAGCAATGGCGTAAGCCCAGATAGAGCGAACTCAGCTCTGGCCGTTTGTCACTTGTCAGCTCCGTCCCTCAAGTACGCTCAGACGAGCTTTGTCCTGGAGTTTACATTTGGGCACCTTCTGATCTCTAGCTGCTGGTAAATGGCCCTGCGTTCTCCTGTTTAGAGGAAGAAATACAGCATACCTGTATGCAGCCACTGCCAGGGCAGGCAGGAAAGAGAGACATAACTTAATCTAACTCCAGATAAATCATGATTTCACAGCGATCTGCCTGCCACAGGCAGTTGAGAGTCCCATCTCCTTGGCACTGTAACAACACTTGTCACTCAACGTCCCAAAGAGACCCGCTCACGGCCAGAGATCACAGATGACTGAGAAGATGCCTGGAGTTGTAAACACCATCAATCTGGAGAAAACAAACACTCCTGGGAGCTGATGTCAGATGGGGATGTTGGAAGTCAGCGCTTGTCTCTGCAGAGCACAGGATGTGCCCGTGGGCTGCATGGATCCCCAACCTCACACCTCTCCAGGTCTGGTACCACCTGAAGCTCTAGCAAATCCAGGGAGGCAAAGTGCTGTCTGACCTCTTCCCCGGGAGGGCTTGGGCCCCCAGACTTTGGAGGCTGTAGCCCCCCGTGCAGCCCCCAGCCCCTCACAGAAGGGGACCAAGGTAGGTGTTAGCTGCTGTGGAGCAGAGGCATTGGGGGATGGCCTTGAGGCTGGCCATGTGGCTGTGTGCAGCTGCTGGGGGTGCAGCCCCATTCCTACTGGGTGCCCCTTGCCACCCTCCAACCCATAGGGCTCCTACCAGAGAGGGAGGCTGGTTTGGGAGTGGTGTTTGAGTTTTGTTTTAGCTCCCCACTTACAGGCAGAGACCCTCAGCGTGGGCAGAGAGCCCCTGTCCCATGCTGACACACCAGTTTTTGGAGAAGCTCCCCATCTCATCACGGGCAGTGTGTTTGCAGCACAGGTACCTCGCTTCATTTTCTATCCTTTTCGGTACCCCTCTGGTGCCTTTCCTGGCTTTGGTGGAGTCACTTCTGATTTACAGCTGGTGTCACATGAAGTCTGAAGCAGGTGCTCTCCTCCTGCCCCGCTCCCACCAGGACTCCTCTGTTATCCCTGCAGCTCCCAGTGTGGCTCCCTGAGTCCCTGCCTGTCCTCAAGGACATGTCCATGTCCAAGCCTAAATTCAAAGCTAACATGCACAGGCTGTTTCTTTATCTGTCTGCCTCTTTTTCTTCTTTCCCCCTCCTTTTAAAGGAAACTGAATCCAAGGCTGCCATGTAATGATGATGACATTATTTTTAGTAGTTATTTCTATTTCCATAGTTCCAAGAGGTAGAGAACAGAGTCCCACTGGGTTAAATGCAGCACATGCTATAACGAAAAGACAGTCTGAGTGCCAAACAACTTGCAATCTTCTTTTTAATGTAAGGAATGTAAAATTAAGATTACTATAGCAACATCTTGCCCACGTTGAACACAGATAGGATTTGTTGGTCTTTATAAATATATATGCGTGTGTGTATGTGTATCTATATGTAATGTACATATACAAATCCTAAATATCTCTGGCAACTTTTTCTATAGTTGAATTTATATTTAATTTCAAGCTCTCTGTATCACAGATCTAATTTGCATCCAGCTTTCCTTCAGCAGCCTTGCCTTTTCCTTCAGGCTCTTTTGTGCACACTGCATGCCAGGCTCGAGTGCCCTCTGCTTGGGGAGAGCACTTAGTCCCTGGCTGGGAGCAGGGACAAACCCTGACTAGGGGAGGTAATCCCATCTACTGGGGGTTTCATTTTAAGTGTATACAACCCTGTTAAACCTTATAACTAACTTAATATCTCCAAATTTGCTTTCTTCCATCAGATTTTAGGAAAGTGGGGTGAACTTGAGACATGCAAATCCTTCATTTTTCTTCCCATCTCTCTTCTCTCAAGTTATTAGTTCAACTTTTAATGAAATTTCCTATGAGGTATGAACCGCAGCTCTCATTTCTTCTCCATGACGGAATAAAACCTGGGCCTAGAAATGCCTGCGGGAAGGGCAGAGCACAACCAGGAGCGGGGAGCTGAGGGAAAGGCAGCAGGAGGATGGATGCTCCTACAGCTCAGTGTCATTTAAATTCTCCAGGAAAGCAGCAGAAATTCAAGCACTGTTTTCACCTTGTTGCACAAGTAAGTGGAGTTACTGATAAAGAAGAGTTTTAACATCACCAGATCTGAAGAGAGCTGTCTTTGCTTACGAGCCTACAATCGCAGAGGAGGGGAAAACCAGGCACCAAACTGTGCTAAGGAGATCTGAAGGGTACTGGTCTCTGCCAAAGAAAGATGCACTGGAGGGATAACCTCTTCTCTCGAGGAGCAGGAGGAATTAGCAGCTCATTTGTAGCAGCTTTAAGGCTGTGGAGTCCAACCTGCGCAGTTGCAGGGCTGGTGAATCTGCTGTTTTGAGACCAGACTGTAATGGAGATCTGAGAACCAAAACTGAAAACGTCTGCTGGCAGGTCTGGATGGAGAAGCTGGAAAGCAGCCTGGAGTTGCCAGCTGCAGATTTCTGGTGCCTATGACTTAGCAGAATTAAATACAAGGAAATAAATCACAGGCAGCTCTGCCTGCGGGGTCTAGAAGGAAAGCAAAGGGGCCAGGGTGAGGCAGGTGAGCAACCCCAGTGGGTCTGTGGGGATGGCAGGAGTGGAAAGGTGAAGAACAGCTCTTCAGGGCACAGAGAGGCCCACTTTCAAAGCCCACCCAGGCAAATGCAACAGCTTTTCTTCAGACAGAACTGGTCTATGAGCAGGAATCAATACCCTCCTGCAGAGCCTTCAAAAATGCTGATGGGTGTAAGTGTGCAGAGCTGATGCCCAGAGGAGGTTTCTGGATGGAGCTATTGAAGAGATGGGCAGGACAGACCAAACAGGAGTGATACTTCACACGTACATTGGGTGTTGGTGTGGACCTTACAGTGGCAGGCTGAAGGTATGGGGGCAGCTGAAGATCAGACCAGGCAATGGGGAGTGGGTCGAAGACCAGTGGAAGTTCATGAGCAATGATGTATTATAGGGCAGAGCAAAGTGATCTTTGTAAGATGGCACTCAGCTGTTTGCTGCAGGAGAGTTGTTCCTTTGCTGAATTGTCCCTGACCCTGGGCCGACCCACAGGCAGAAGAGACTTTGTCACCTCCTTGCCCAAAGGAAGGAGTAAAGGCAGGCTCCAGGGGTCCAGCAGGGCAGTAGGGCTGGGAAGCAGGCCCAGGAGCAGTCAGCAAGATCTGTAGGGCTGAACAAGCCGTCTCCAAGGCCACTGGTTAAAATCCACACACACTTTCTCGTCCTCTTCTCTGGAATGGGCACCCAGCAGGACAAGAGTCTGTTTGTGATGGAAGTTAACCCTGGGCTTCCTCAGGTAAGAGCAGCTGCTGTGTGCAGTGTGAGCACAGTGCTGTGAATTGGGTAAAGGTTTATGTGTAACCTCAGCCCAGAGACCTGGTTGCTCGCCCCTTAGAAATGCTGCAGAGCTTTGCAGGTGTGCTGGAGTGTCCAGTGAAATCAGAGCTTTTGGTGGGGGTACAGCAAGAGAAGGGAATCCTTTCCGTTTCCCCGAAGGATACGGAGTTTCCCATCTGTGGGCTGCACATTGCTGATACGTACCAAAGTGATAGCCTGAGGAAAGGGAATCTTTTCACTGGGGAAAAAACTTTGATTGTGGAGTCAACTGACTGTAGCCCCTCTGTTAACTCCTGCCATACTGCCCCTGTGGATGGCTGCACTTCTGCAGGGGCAGGCAGGTACCACACATCCCCCTTGGCTCCACAGCACTGCTGTGCCAGCCACCATCACCATCACCTCTCTGCTTTTTATTACTCTTGACCTCCCTGTTCCCATCAGGTGTTTTAAGCAAGCCTGCCACCAAGGCTGTAATCGGTTCTCATGTCCTCCTATTTATGCTCTCACCCAGCAATTTGCGCGGGGCTGTCGAGCTCTCCGCTCGTAATTGACAGGGGAAGGCAATCTGCTTCACGAGAGGAAACATCTCCACAGCTGCTGGATCCGAGCAGGCTATTTCCCATAATGAGGATGAAGTAAAACAGGATCTCGCTAACAGCCATGGATGTGGCTGAGCCCTCATTACTGCAGGCGCAGAGGTGCTGCTTGGGACATAATTAAGAGCTCAATATTTGGAGTACAATGTGTTGCACTGTCCTTCCTACACCACTGCCTCATAGCAAGGTGCTTAGTGCCAAGTGCTCCTGAAGTTTGCTCAAGTCACAATCCAGGCTGCAGGAGGGGCTGCTCAGGAAAAAGGGAAAGCTCCTTGTCTTCTTTCTTAAGACAGTTGTTTCTCTCCTTGCACAGGACAGCCATGGAAATTTCAGCCTTATCATTGAAAAGCAACTGCCAACGGCAATGGCTTGTGCCAGCCCCGGCTGGAAAAGCAGCTTGGACGTGGTGTGGGCAGAATGTTTGCAGGTGGGTGTGCATCCAAACGCGAATGAGGGCTGGGGAGGCGGGGAATGTGGAGGGGAGAGTCCCCAGAACATCTCAGCAGTTTCCATCTCACTCTGTTCCCTCTGCACAGTCGGAGGATAAACTTAGGTCTCTTCTCCACACAGAGGTAGTGGTGAATTGGGTAATACCCTGACATTTCCAGAAGTTCAGCCTGATTCCTCCAGCTGATCTCTAACTGGGATGAACCCCAGGCTGGAGGAAGGGAAAGTAAGGGGAGAGAAAGTGAGGTGAGAGAGGCTGTGAGAGGAGCACTGGGAAAACTGAGAGCAACCCAGCCAGCATCCCTGCAGGTGCTGATGTGGGAAACTGTGAGAACAGTGAGATTTTTGTGTGCACAGCATGGTGGGGCAAAAGGGATGGGCTGGAAAGGGAATGGTGAAAGGAGATTTGTAGGGAGCAGGAATGGGTTTGGTTTGGGTTTCTCCTGGTAGGAAAAGGGACTGGGTGAGGAATCTCAATGAGAAAAATATAAAGTGCTCCTTTTTTCTCCCCTCTTTTTCTCCTGCCATCCCAAGAGGTCTCTGTGGAAGGGAAAAGCCTGTCCCAACCTCCCTTGAGCACACACATCATGGGGATGGTGTGAGGAGGATGAGTGGTCCTTCTTCTGCTTGAGTCAAAAGCACATCTTGAACACAAATGGGGTGGGAGAACTGGTCTGTCATGAACCAGCTTTCCTCTCTTCGCATTGCTTTTATTTGCAGGACTATCTTACTTGGATACTAAAACACTTAATTCTTCAGGTTTTGTTAGCAATTAAATACATCAATTAAATCTTTCCCTGACGGATTTTTTCCCCACAACAAACCCCACCAGCTGGATCATTTCCATACTTTTCCTTCAGCCATGATTGTCACCTGGGCAGAGTCCCGTGCTACCTCTCAATTGTCATCTGAACATCCTCTCTGAGCAGCCCGCACAGCAACCAGGCTGTCTTTGCTGGGAGCAGGCCCTCTAATTTGGCTTTTGTTTTGGTTGGGATTCAGTTAAGTCACTGAAAAATCCCACATTCTGTCCTAGCACTTTGAGACCTGCAGCAAGACTGGTTCCAGCCTGGCCCACCATGGGATGCTGCCTGTTGTAGCTGGTGGTGAGAGCTACCACAAAACCCAGCATACGTGTCCCCAGGGATGCAGAGCTGGGTTGGAGGCACTGATGATGCTGCAGGGAAGAGCCTCAGTTTCTTCGCACATATCGGAAGGGCTGGAGTTATTTGCGAGCAGAGACTGTACAAATCCCATGCATAATTCAGCCGCTGCCATACAAATCATCCCACCAGTACCAGCCTTTTCAGAAAGCATGATTTGATCGCAACAAACTTTGACCTAAATGTGCTGCAGCCGACAGCCCCCTATGACAGATTTTAAACTTTTGCCGTCACTTCCTTCTGAGAGGCAGAGTGAATCTAGGTCAGCCCCCCCCCACCCCTTGCTTGTTTGTAATGAGGCTAATTCTGATTTCATTCAGGTTGCATCCTCGAGTTTGAGATGGGGGGAAAAAATGGGAGATTTGAAAAGGCAAGTCAGCCTCAAAGTCATTCTTCTTAAATCCCATCTTGGAGCAAAGGAAGTGGTTTGATGTTGCATCCCAAAGCAACATTGATGGTGTCATTTAATATTCAGGATGCGAAAGGAATACAAAGTTTTCCTTCTTTCCCTTTTTATTTAGCTTGCAGGGCTAAGCAGTTGGGCGGAATGAACAGGCCTGTGTCCGCGGCTTTCGCAGCGATTAACAAAAAGCCCCATTCTGGGCGAGCGGGCTGCACACGCTGCGTCAGGCTGCTGCTCCGGGGACAAAGGGGAAGTGGCTGAACACGAGGTTATTAGTTTGTCTGGAGTTTCTAGGCAAGCATGACGGCATAAATAGAGCCGCTTGTTTGTTGATCTCCTCTGCGATGGCAGCTCAGGGCAAGCTGCTGCATTCATCTGTTTATTGCTGAAGCAGCCAGTGCTGTTTTTCCCAGGACTGGGATTCTCTTACGCCGTGCACAGTACAGCTGTGTTGCCTCTGCATAAATAGCTGCACAGTCCAAATGGACGAGAGAAAAGTTTGGGAGAGAGTAACTGCTGCTGTGTGTGTTTGGGTAGAGAACTGCAGGTGAATAACGGTGATTCCCTCTTTGGTAATGGTTTGGAAATAGCTCTGCCTCCTGGCCACATGCTGGATTTAAGGGCAGAATCGAGATAAGGCCGTGGGGGGGGTGGGGAAGATGTTTGCCCTTATTTTTATGCTAATAGTCATGATGCATGGCGGGACTAAATGACTTATCTTAGCAGTGTTTGTCAGCTCAGTGAGTCTTAGACCGTGCCAAGGAATGAACCTCCACTGTCTGGGGTCTAGATCAGAATCTTAAACAAATAAAACACACTGTGCTGGTAAGGCACGTGCTGAAGCACTCCACTGGCTGAGAAGTGCATCCTTGTGGCATTCAACACGTGTAGGCTGCTGGTATCAATATGGGAGGCAGCAGAGACCTCTACACCCTCACCCGGTCTGTTCAGGGGTGGAGGAAACCTGCTCTGCCCATCATCAGGAGCGGCCACGCAGGGGCTAAAGAGTGTGGAAGTAGCCCATGTGGCAAAGGATTTACCAGCCTCATTTCTGCTTCTGCTTATGTGTGTCTCCCAAAGGCCATTGCTCGAGTCAAAATGCCCATGTGTTGAGAAATTACAACTTTTATTGCCTGTTGTTCTTGCTGGAAATAAACATGAGTACCTGGCTAGGTTGGTGTGGTGGGAGAAGAGGGGTTCAGCTCCATTCAGCATCTTTGCCCTGTGTGTGTGGATCTGGGGAACAGAGCAGGTGTTTGGTGGGACACAGGCAAGGTTACTTGCTTGAGTGTTACTGCTTGGGGCACTCTGTGTCAGGAATGACTATAAAATTGCCTTTGCAGCTCACTGGGAGTTATTTTCAGTGAGGAAACCACCAACATGCCCCATGGTCCTGGTGGTCCCCGTGGTCCTGGTGGTCCCTGTGGTCCTGGTGCCTGCTTTTGCAAGGAGGGAGTTACAGATCAAAGATGGCTTGCCTGCACCCTGTCTGCAACTGAGACAGGCAGCATGGAAGTTGAGGCTCGGATTTTGTATCTCTCTCCTCTCTTTTCATGTCTCCTCCCTCCTTTGAAGTGGGACACCAAGACACCTTCGAATGAGCTCATGTTGGAATTCTGAAATTTCTAACCTGGTATTCCTGATCCAGTGCTAACCTACCTGTTCCAGGGGGTGCCCAGGAGGCCACTAATTATTTGGTAAGCATGAGCAGTTCCCCAAGTCTGGCTAAAGGGAATGGGCATGTCACTGTCACCAAGCATGCTCAGTCAAAACAGCAAGACAAATTGGCCTTAAATATGCCAAATTCAGTATAGTAGCATTTGTAGAGAACAGCCATTATCTTTGTATATTTGACAAAAGCTAATTGTCTCTGTGACAAAATCAGTGTAGTAGTCAGACTGTCCCTGTATAGGAGGGGAAAAGATTCTTCATTTATAAGCGATTCATTAAGTAGCATTAAAGCTGTCTCTGAAGACAAAATAATCTTTTTAAAGAGGACTCAAGGTAGCGAGAAGGAAGATTAATGCCTCAGCTATTTTTCAATTATGTAAGCTTCCACTTTTTACAGTATACCTGGATTAACTCTTACTGAGCTGTGTGCCCTGGTAGGTAGGGCTGGGAAACAGGGGTGTTTTGCGCCACTGAACACACTCAGCGAGGGACGAGGGATGCTCTGCACAGGGCTGCTGTGACGGGCATGGCAGGAGGGTGCCAGGCACTGCCCCTCTCAGCCTTGCTGTTTGCAAAGCTATGACATTTTTGCACAAGGAGTGTGCATTTATGGTGCTTGAATATTTTGCACTGATTACATTCTGCTTGGTCTTCCTGTTTGCATGCATGTATGTACACATGTATGTTTGTATGCATGTGTGTCTCCCTGGTATAGTTCAGGTACTGAAGTGTCCTCGTTTCTGACCCTAATTTAGGTGCCTTCTTCTGCGATCACGTTCATGATCCTCGCACAATCAAATGAGCCTAAATTCTTCTAACACACTGGGGATACTCTTATTTCAATGTGATTTATGTCAGCAGTTCTGGTAAAGTGTAATTAAAAAGGTCTCATTGATACCTCTACCTTCATTTTTTTCCCTTGCCATTGCTTCCTAGAGTGCTCGCCTTGTCTTAATTGAAGCAGTGAAGAGTCCATTTAGCAGGAAGGTGGGAGGAAACAGCCTGAATATCATTCATCTAAATCACTCCACTGATGAAAACAGTTGCTCACTACATCTATCATAATTTCTTCTGAGTTTCATACAGACGATTAGTTGCTGCAACTATGCAGACGCACACATGCCTGGTTGAGCTCTGCAGACCGTCCCATCTAGGGCAGTCACTCCAGGCTGTGGAAAAAGACTGCTTTTTGCAGGTATAAATTATGCACCAAAAAAAGTGGCCAGATAAAAAGCCATTTTTATGTTTTTCCAGTTACATTAGTTTTGTGAAACGTTACACCCCCTTTACCTCACAACTGCTGTGTGAGCAAGGTTTTTTTAAGTGTGAGGCCAAAATCTTTTTTGGGCAGCTTCAGTGCTCTTGCCAAGACATTTGTATGTAACATTCAGGTCCTTTGAAGTCACATTCCAGTTCTCCACAGCTGAAAGACACCTGAGAGCATCTTAAAAATAGTGCAAAAGCTGCCAGAGAAGAGCAGAGTGAAGGTGAAAGGTGCTGAAAGGACATATCTGTGAGAGCTGACCTCGCTCCTGTCTGCAGGTAGGTCCTGAACACAGAGCAGCTGGAAGTCCGTGAACAAAATTATTTGGTTTACACAGAGAAAATATTTGCAAAACTATGCAGAATTAAGTGCAGAGAGTCAACAGGAAGCCAAAAGAAGCTACATATCAAGCCAAAATGCTGTCTTTAACAATTCAAGAATGCAGGATTTTGATAATTTTCTTTAAAACCCTCTCTTTTTTTCAAAAGTGAGTGCTCTCCACTCATGGGGAAAAGGTAAAAAGACATTTAAAGTAGGTTGGCTCAGCAAAGTTCTGAATGCAGATGCAGGGCTGGCTCTGACCCTGGGCCACCAGGCCAGGGCAGACCCTGTCAGCTGCTGGTCTCAGCTGTGCCTTGCTGCTGCTTGTACTCCACTGGCAGGGAATGAGCCATCAAAGCCTCTTCGTTTAGCTTTGTTATTGACTCACTGGACCAGGCAGTTGTAAAACTCCCATGAGGGATTGTGACACAACCTTAATGTTTGCTTGGGCACTTCGACCTGCACACAGAGGGGTGGCTTTGGGCAGAAGCCAGAGGACGTGGTGCTGGGCAGCCTCAGTGTGCCCCTGCCCTCTGTCCTGCCCGTGGCTGGTGCTGACCACCTGTGCTATGAACACAGGCTGAGAGAGCTGGGGTTGTTCCGCCTGGAGAAGAGAAAGTTCCAGGGACACCTTACAGCGCCTTCCAGTCCCTAAAGGGCTACAGGAGAGCTGGAGAGGGACTTTAGACAAGGGCATGGAGTGATAGAACAGGAGGGAATGGCTTTAAACTGACAGAGGGTGGGTTTAGATTAGATACAAGGGAGAAATTTTTGACTGTTGAGGATGGTGAGGCCCTGGCGCAGGTTGCCCAGAGCAGCTGTGGATGCCCCATCACTTGAAATGTTCCAGGCCAGGTTGGATGGGGCTCTGAGCAACCTGGTGCTCCTGAAGGTATCCCTGCCCATGGCACGGGGAACTGGAACTGAGTGATCTTTACAGTCCTCTCCAACACAAACCATTCTACGGTTCTATAGCATCCCTATTTTCTCTTTTCTGATTTTGTTTTCTAAACAAAGCTGAGAGCTCATGTGGTTGTGGTATTGCCACCACAGTCTGACCACAGTGCTTTGGTATCTTCTTGCTCGTGCTGGTGTGGAATAAAGCACAGAAGGTGTCTGGAAGCCCCAGCCATGGGGCTGGGCTGCGGGACGTGTGTATCCCGATTGAGGGAGCTGGGTATCCCGGCCGAGTGCTGTTTTCCTGCGGGCTGAGAAGCGTGGAGGGGGCTGCTGAGCTTACATTTCTGCTGGGGCTTCTGCAGTGCACACGTTACAATCGGTAAAAAGTATTAAACCGAAAGTGAATGCTCTTATCCTGGCGTAATTAGTTGAAAAAGTCCCTGTGGGGATGGGTTTGCCTGAGTGGCGGCTGGCTGGGAGCGGAGCCGCGGGGCAGTGGGAAGCAACGGCACCGGGACAGGCTCCAGCGACTCGAGGTGCGAAACTTCACCTCGCAATCTCTCCCTGCCGGCACCTCTGCCCGAGGGCGGGAGCCGGGCGAGGGTCCCGGCGGCAGCGGAGGCGGGAGGGGCGCCGGTCCCGCCGGGCGG
>VZTI01005482.1:502290-711723 GCA_013397865.1 Struthidea cinerea
GCTGCTGGCGGGACCGGAGCCCGCGGGGGGCGGCGCGGGCACAACCGCAGCCCCGCACCGGGGCGGTGAGGGCACCTCCGCCGGGGAGCCCCGGGTGCGATCTGCCCCGGCCAAGGGCTCCGAGCTGCCGCTGAGCCGGAGTAGTGCCCGCCCGTCGCTTCTCTCGGTGACCGGGCTGCCGCCAGGTTCCCGGCTCACACTCTGCCCGTCCCGTCCCGCTGCTGCTGCTGTCCTCCGACTTTTCGAAACTTTTGTCCCCCAGAGGCAGCTGCAAACGGAGGAGCCAACTCAGGTAAAACCCACGTCCCTTCAGCCGACCCGCGCTGGGAGGAGCGGGCAGAGGCGCAGGTGAGGACGACTCCGAGTGCCGCGTCAGGTGCTGAGCAAGAGCGCTTGGGTTTTTAAGACGAGTCCATTACAACGCTGTACACTTGCTTTTGTGTTCCAGCCTTTCAGTGTTTCAGTATTTTCATCGTAAAGCTGCTATGCTGAAAGCAGAGTGAAGAATTCACGTGTTTTTTTCCCCGGTAATTTGGAAGTCTACTTTGTAGCATTATGTATTGACGTCCCTAATGAATTTATCTAGGAAAATTGTTACGCTGATATTATTAAATATTTTTAAGAAGGATGTATTATTTGAGGGTGTAAATTTCTTTCCTTCAAAGTCTTGTTTTTTTAGCAAAGGAATAGTACTGGATATCAATCTTAACAGAGAAGTAATACTGGATATAAGTTGCTCTGTAAGGAGTTTCAAGTAGTCTGTGCAGTGCTGCTTAAATTGTACCGTAGAGTATGAGGACTATATCACTGTCTTCTTTTATAGAGAGAGACATAAAATGACCTTCGGTTTTATAGCTTGTAAAATGGCTTTAATGAAATATCTCTAGTGTTTATGATGTGCAAGTTGCAAGTATTTTGAGATGCTGATGTCTCACTGTCTCTCTCAGTCTCCTGTAAATATGCAGTAACTCAACAGAGTTCAGTAAAAGTACCTGATAGATAAGGCTGACGGGACAATTTCACTTCAGTGCCTCTAACATTTGATTGATTTATTAATGATAGAAAGCACAGAAATGGCCATTGGCTTGGGCAGGCGCTGGATGCAGTGACCTCAAATAGTGAGTTGCTTTTTAACTGGTACATAAAATGCTGCCCATAGCACCCACGGTACACAGACAGGCTGTACTGGGTTTTTATGAGAACTGCAGTATAGCTGGAAAAGGTATTTGCTGTTCTCTTCAGCTTTGCTTTAAAATGTGGGTGCTGTGAGCTTGTAAAGTGGTTCTGGGGAAGAAAAAGAAGTGCCCTACTCTTCTCCCCAGGATAACTAGCTGTTTATCTGGCTGCAAGCAGATTTGAAGCTATTAACTGCTTTTATTACCTTTCAAGTCATTGATCACTTGAATGCATTTCATGTTTTAAGACTGCCTCCACTGTGAGTTGAGTTAAAGCTCCCGTGAAAGTAAAAAAGAACAGCTTTGTGTTGAAGTGATCATGAAGATATTTTCCAGATCTTAGTCCTTGTCAGTAGCCTGTTGTCTGCTCTCTGTACAAGCTGTTGGCATGTATGAATAAAGTCAACACAAGTGCAAACAGTGCTAACCTTCCTGATTTGAGGGGACGTGGCTCTTGTTGCACACAGAACTTGAGTGCGACTAGTGGGGAATTCAGTGTGACAGACTTTGAAGCAGTGGTAGGTCCCAAGACCCATCCTGCTTTGTTCACCTGAGCGCTGTTCCTCCTTCAGTCACAGCCTAAACTGGGAATGCCTGTGCTAAATCACGAAGGGGTTCAGCAGCAGGAGGGTGAGGTGGTCAGGCCAGAGGTGGTGCTCTGAAGTTCAGTAAAGTAAAATGTTTAACCTGCATCTAAGTGTTGTCATCTTGTTTTGCTGAAAAGTTCGTATGTGCTTAGGGAAAGTCAACAATACTGCATCTCTCTGTGTTGGGAAGTAAGCAGTCTGTCAGGCTTCCTGGACGCAGGACAAAAAGTCGGGGATCTCAGCTCAGTTCATGCTCCTCCTGACATGTGAGCAGCCACGTGAATAAGAGGGGCTCATCTGGAGCCCAGCAGCCAGATTAAAGTCCTTTGGACAAAGAGTTTATCTGCTCATGTGCAAATATACCCTAAGCCAGTTCAATAAATGAAAAGGGCACCTGTGATGGCTGTGTCAGCTCTTGTCAAATCCTGGAAGCACCAAGCCCTCAATTTCTGGAGCGAGCTCACACAAGGTCATCCAGCTGGAGCTAAAACTTTGTTGTTAGGTTAAGCTGGATTCAGGCTGGGATGCATAACTGGCACTGCTTCAGTAGCTGTGGTGGGTGATCACTCTTGTGAGGATGGGGTTTTTGGTCCAGTCCCCTGGACTTTCCTGAAGTACTTGTCACTTGTCACTTCGCACTGCCCACAATTACAATGGCACGTGGCTACAAGAGTGTGACTGCTGGGCAGGATCTCACATCAGCATTTGCCTGGAGCTGAACAAGGGGAAGGAGATGAGTGGTGCCTGTGGGCAGAGGAAACTGGGATTCACTGAAAGCCCCAGGTGTCCTTTGTGGTAGACAGTTCACATCCACAGGTGACTGTTCAGCCAGTCACACTGGAGAACTTCTGTTGTTAGGCTTTCCTACATCCAGCTGCCTGGACAGCTGGAGATCTTTGTGTGGTCAGAGAGGTTCAAACAAAGCTCCAGGCTTTAGTCTGTATGTCCACAGTGCGGGGCAATTACATGATTGAGGGCGAAGGGTGTGAGGGATAACTCTGCTTCTCTCACAGGAGAGATGTCTGTATGTCTTTATGGGAGGGATGAAAATTTTTGGCAGCTGAAAACTTTGACAAACTTGACCATCCTGCTATTGCCCTGGGGAGTTGGGAAGAACAAGAACTTGCCTCTAAAACTTCCCAAGAGAAATCACACTACTTCTTTTTCCATCTGGGAAGGTATAATGTATGTTGATGTGTCCACTGTTGTTACTGGAAGGTGCTCAGAGTGCTGAGCACAGGTTAGGACCCAAATAAGAAACAATGATATTGAGCCGTTTATAAAGTGGCACGTGGGGGATCAGGACCAGCCAAAGGCTGCTGGCATGGCTGAGTTTACAGCTTTCCATTCTGGCTCTGGCCAGCTTTACAAGTGTGAAAATCGGCTCTAAAACCAGCCAATATTTTTCAATGAGTTAGCCTGCTCCCTAGGCAGAGGCTCTGGCAATACCCTTCTCCAGTTCTTCTGAATTCACTGCAAACTCAGGCACACAGCCCAAACATGCATTCCCTGGAAACGCACGCCTCCCAGCAGTGCTGCCTGGAGCTTTGTGTGCAGAGAGCAATTTCTGCTGCCTCACAGGCCCTTTTCCTTCTTGGGAACATCATCTCTGGGGATCCAAAACCTCTGTAGCGGCAGGCAGTGCAGGTACAACTCCAGTGAGGTCATTGGGCTCAACTGGCTTTTAATCCTCTGGATATACACTACACATGGCTGTTTGCATAGCGTGGGGGATTTTGTTCTTGAACTGTCACCCCAGCCAAAGTCGGGCGTCACACAGAAGTCTGTATGTATTACGTCAACACAGTTACCTTTGTCAGCCAAATGCAAGCTCTCAGAAGAAATACTGGATCTGTTTGACAAGCCCTCCAGCCATAAAACTCTGTTGACTAACAGGAGTTGTGTTTCCATCCCTGAGCACTGGCCGCTCCCTGTCCTGCCGGGAGCATAGGCAGAGTGACCAGCCTGCACTTCCCGGGTCAGCCGTTTGCCCTCTGGTAATACTGGCACTGTGCTAAGTTTTTGTTTGCTTGAGCAGGGTTTTTTATTTATTATTCCAAGACCTCTGGAACTTCCTGGCTGGCCTGGGACATGCTTCTGGTTTGTTTTTTTTTAAAGTCAATGTTAGGAATTTGGGTGAGCTCCTTCATAGGCTCTGAGTGCAGGTTTTCTCGTTACAGATGTGAAGGATGGTTAGCAGATGGTGTTGGGGATCTTCCTAACTCACTTCTCAGGGAATTTTGCTATAGCTGAGATTTAAGTCATTCTTATTTGCAAAGATAAAAAGTAATGCTTATACTTTCTACATCCTCTATATCAGGGTACTTTCACTGTCCTTTTTTAGCATCAAGCCTAATGGATTGATAGATTGTTGCTTTTTTCCTGATACACCTATTGCCTCTAGGTTTTTTAAATATATTTTAGCTTTCTTTATAAAATGTGTTGATTTCTAGCTCTAATTTTGTAGTGGATTTTTGATTTGTTGCATACTTAATTTTTTAAAAATTTGGCTCTTAAAAAATTCCTATTATAAACCAAATAATTTTTAAAAAACATACTGTTGCTTTTCTTGGTGGGAAGGAGGGCTTTACTAAGGCATCTTTAAACATCCTCCAATAAGCATTGTCACACTTGCTTATATTTAGGTGTTTTCTCTCAGTTATTTTTGTGTCTGGTTCTTTCTAGTTTTGTGAAACTGACCTTTAGGAGATGTTGTTTTGGACCATGTTCTGTTTCCTTACCTCAAATGTAGTTGAGAACTGTGATTGGTTTTCTTCCAGCTACTGCAGGATTTCCTTGTCCTAGAAAGCTATCTATTATATGTAGGTGTTGAGTTTTTTGGGTTTTTTTTAAAATTTTTTTTAGCACCACAAACCCTCCAGCATCTGCCACAAGCCTGAAATTACATCTCTTCTTGCTGTACATGGTGGGTAGATGCTTCAGGAGCTGCTCATCTGTTCCACTGATTCACTTGTCTACAGCAGACTCCCACCAGTGCTGCTGATATACCCAGCCAGTGGCCCTCCGAAATGAGGGGGGCCCTGCTGCAGGTGGCTGGGCTTTCTGGGGGGCTCTGCTGAGGGAAACAGGCTGTGTGTTGGTTAAACAGTAGGAGGTTGCTGGCACTCCAGGGTCCCCCCTTCCCCACCCACTGGGTGCTCTGATGTGGAAGGGTGGCACCCAGAACCCCCTTGCCCTTCAGCAGGGATGGGCACCTGTGACATCAGAGGGGTGAGCTGCTGACAGATATCTCTGCTCTTGGCGGGGATAATCCATGCCAGTGGTTGCTTTTAGCTTTGTTACTGACTCACCAACTAGTCGGTGATGAGTTTGCAATATCAAGCTGACTGCCAGTGCTCCTCCCTGTGGCACCAACCATGGGAATGGTACCTGCAGCGTTAGGGCTGCTCTGGAGAATCCTGGCTGGGGCTGGGGCTCAGCACAGTGAGGGCATGGACTGTAGGGCTGGTGCAGGGAAGTTGTTGGAAGTGGTCTCTTGTGGGGGTGTACCTGAGTGCAGCTGGTGGGCTCTGGGAGCAGCAGAGCAGGAGTGCAGGTGGGGATGGATCTGTCCCTCTGCTGCAGCCCCCTGCTCCTGTGGCTCTGCAGGTGGGTGCTGGAGTGGGGCCGCCGGCTGCAGGAGGTGGGAGAAGCGGGAGTGACAGGGGGATGAAACTTTTGAGAAAATCAATTTGGATTAAGGTGAGTGTGAACTTTAAGTGTAATAGGAGCGTAAAGTGGAGAACAGTCTTGACCTGTCTTTTCCTAGAAGATGTGTTGCACCATGAGACACAGAGACATGGCATTTGTTTGGGCTGTGTTGGAGCCACAGGCACAGCCCCGTGGCCAAGCTGATTTGGAGAGGTCTCTGATGACATCACCTTCACCTGCTCCTGCTTTGGTGAGGGCTCAGGTTGGATTCCCATCCAGGCCCTGGCATATCCCACCTTCCAGCAGTGCTGCTCTGGGCTCCTCCTGGGTCCAGAGTGCCAAGGAGGAGGCTCAGCCACTGTCTTGCTCTGAGTGGCATTTGTGGCCCCATGCTGTGCTGCTCCCATGCTGTGCTCCCAGAGCTCCGGAGGAAGCGGCAGCTCACTCAGGCATGAGCAGCTCCTAAGTTGGTTTGTAGCACAGCAGCTTCAGAAATATTTCTAAATTGGTCCTTCATGCAGCTCCATTTGAGTTCCCAAGGGGATTCCATCCCATCAACTCTGTGAGGTCAAAGCTACCGATACTTGGGCTTGCTTTTTTTCTTTTCTATTTTTTTTTTGGGGGGGGGGGGAAATAAACTCTTCATGTAGATGAGAGTATTTTTAGGAGCACTGGATCTCAAGAGCCCCTTTGTGAAACTCTGTAACTCCGAGCAGAAATTTTTGCTCCTCCCACTCCCAAACCCCAGTTTGGAGCAGGACTTGAACACAGCACTGTAAGTCACGGATGTGTGGCTGGGGAATGGAGTGGAAGCACTGTTAGTCACTCAATAAGTCAGCAGTGCTCAGCGTGCACTTCAGGTGTACAAGTGGTTTGGGAGCCAGATGGTATGTGGTCAAGTGATAAATACATAATTTGAGAGGAATGAATCAGGTTTCCACTAGAAACAGTAATTCTGGCATTTCTGAACTGAGGAATATTTGTCTTTGCAGTGTTTGACAAAAGTTCTGCTACACACGTAGGTCTCTATACAGTTACCCACAAATTAGTTGAAAGAAAAATCCTATTATTAGGCAGATTTGTGTCTTGTATCACGTAAAATAACACCCTGCCTCCCCAGAGGGCCACCCTATGGACCTTGCAACAAGAGAGCAAGCCATGTTCAGCACAGTGCTGAGATCCCGTTCTCCCTTTCTTAATCCTTCCAAGCCCTTTGCCCTTCCCTGTCTCTAGCAAAGGCTTTTCTTCTTTTTGTCCCCAAAGAACATTGCTGCCCCAGGACTTGATGTTCCTGAAAGATTTGTAGAGCCAAGTACTGGCGTAGATAATGGTAAATAATTAATTACCTTGCAGACCGTCCTTCAACACAAGCTGGAACGTGTTTCAGGAAGAGGGAAGGTGGGCATACATGCTCAAAGTAACTGTTCCCTGTGATTAATTAAAAGGCTTAGAAAGACAACTGTCATGTCGTGGCCTATAAATAAAATGGAAATTAATTCAGAGATGGGTTTTCTATGCTCTTCTTTTTGTTTCATTTTGTTTGCATTTGTTTTTTGCATTTTGTTTGCTTTTCTCTCTCTGTGGAGGATGTTTAATTCCTTCCAAGTCTGTCCCACAGCAGAGAGCAGGGGTGGAGGAGAACAGGACAGTCCTTTGGGTTGGTTGTCAAGGAGAAGGCTGTGCCACGGTCCCGGGACAGTCATGTCCTCAGCAGCCCCAGTCTGATGGGACTGCTTTTTCTGGAAGATGTAAAAGGAAACCTGTGGTGTAGCTTTCTCATGTTAACTCTCCTCATTCCTGAAAGCTGGAATGAGGACCAGTGAGTCCCTGTCTTCTGAGACCATCCCCTTGATGCCTTGTGTTGAGAGACCTCAGATCTTGCTTTGTTGAACAATGCCCAGCATCACCCTCAGGTATGATGTTGACAAATGCTGCAGTGACTGTAGGCGACTGAAGTCCAGCAGCCCAGAGTCCCAGCTGCCCTGAACCCCTGCTTGTCCTTTGACATGGATGCAGTGCTTGTGGGCCTGGGGCAGGAGGATGCACAGAGGGTAAGGGAGGAGGGGGATAAGTGGGAGTGCTAATGGAGTGGTGATGGGATGTACCAAGCACAGCAAATGCGACCAAGGGTGGGCAGTGGGATGCTCAGACTGACTGAGCTGCACCTCTTCCCTGTCCTGAGGGGAAAGGTGGGGAGAGCTGGAAGCTCTGTCTGTTGCAGACATTCATGTTTTGCAGAAAGGGTAGATGGGCTCAAGAGATCCTGGTGTTTTCTGGGAGTGAATCCCAGCCCTGTAGTGCTGAGCAGGCACACAAGCTGCAGTTCCCATGGGCTTTATGAGCCGTAACTTAAATGGAGTTTAATATATTTCATCTTACTCTTGGTCTGTTGTCTGGCCTTCAGATCTCAGCTGTGAGTTTTATTTCTGCAGATATTGCAGTAGAAAATACATCAAATTGAATCTTAGTGGGATGGGTGAAATCCACAGGAGAGTTACATTTGGATGCATTAGGAAATGGAGCCCTGGCCTGTACTGCCCCAGGGAATGCTGCCTGACAGCCAGGTGGGAGGGAGCAGCCTCCCCAGTGTGCCCACAGCTGCCTGCATGAGCCAGGATGGGGGTACAGGGCTCCTCTGGTGGCTTTAGCTCTGTCCTACTCGTGAGGAGATTCAGAAGGAGCGATTTAGGAAAAGGAGATGTTCTCCAGGTGGTCCAGGATTTTCCAGTGACTTGTGCAGAGTAACTAACTTTCTCTCCTATGTGCCACAGGGTGAAGAGACCCTGTTCCTTTAGATGGTCACTGCAGCTTAGGCTATCCCTGGACTTGCATACAAACATGGCATAGGAGGGTTTATGCAGTGAACAGCAGGTAGAGAAGGTAAGAGGGAGTAGAAGATTGGAGTCCTGGTCCCTGGGAATGGATTTGAGTTCTGCTTTTAGCGTAGAACTACTGGAGACAGGGAGATGATGATCTGTGCTCAGGGCTGGCTCTTCTGCACCCACCCAATCCACCTACTTGTCTCCTGCTTGCATCTGCGGGCCAGTTTCAATGGCAAGAGCCATCCAGATCTCACTGTCCCACTTCTTTGGCCCTCAGTCCCACCTGCAGGCTGCTGAAATGCCTCTGCCCAGCCTTTTTTGCATTGGCCCTCCCAATGCATTTGTCAGCACTTGGCTTTGGGGCTTCTGTGGGCTGATGGAGGGTCCCTGGCTCATCGGAGAGCAGGGTCAGGATCAGCAGGAAGGACCCAGGCTTGCCTGTGTGCTGGTGGGGGAAGAGCTGATGGGAACTGTGTTTTTAGGGCACAGTGATGGAGGAGGGAAGGTTTGGGGATGTCAGGGGAGGCGTTTGAGGCTCCTGCTCATGTCCCTGAGGGAACAGTGAGACAGGGATGGCAGCGTGGTGGTACTTCCCTTGTGCTGCTGTGGGTTTTTCTTGGCTGGTTTCTAGGAAAATGGATTATACCACATTTAAAATATTCACTACTGGACTTAATAATATTTCAAAAATAACTTAAATGTATTTCTTTCAGAAATGGTATTCCATGGAAGTCCTTTCTGTTTATCTGCTGGCATTGCCAAGCACGTACTCCAAAGCCAACATCCACGCAAATCATTGCTTTTTTAAACAGAATGGGAGAACAATAGCCTGTGTCATTAGCCTGGCCCCGTGCTGTCTGAGGACAAGGGCTGTGCATTGTGTCATCCCCTACCTGCAGCTTTTCCCTGAAGCTGTCTGGGACATATCTCTGTGTTGGCACTGCCAGAGGCGCCCTGGGGAGCAGAGCCAGGGGCTGAATGGCTGGGCAGTCTTCCTCTGCTACTGCATCTTTGCCAGCTGAGTTTGTTCTTCAGCCTCTGTGCCTATAGAGGCAGTTCTTCAATCTCTACATGTCAAGGTCCTCCCTCCTCATCTTTGACATGCTCTGGAACTTGATGAACATTGTCTCACTTGTGGAGTACTGGGAAGGTGGTGGAAATCTCTCAACACTGGCCTGATGTCTTCTCTGCAGAGCTGACATGAGCCAGCCCAAATAACAGCAAACCCCAGCCCCTGTGACTGATCACCTAGGCAAGTGAAATAGGGGTGTGTGGATGCTGAAAAGCTCTGGTAGAGAAATCTTTCAGCTTTTCTGCAGCGTTCTGTGAGAACTTTGCAGTTCTCACAGAAGCTATGAAAAAACACTGCTATGGGTTTTTGTAAACTAACTCTTTATCTTGCACCTGGGTTTGTTGTGCAGGATTGTTATGGTTCTAGCTTTCTAGTATTTTGAAACAAGTGTCTTAGAGCTTGACCAATCCCCTCAAGAGGTGGATGGCCGAGCACCCAATTGTCTTATGCCATTCAACACACTCTTTGCGAACCATGTTATAAAAGATTAATTAATTAATTAATTAACATTCAGAACTGCTTTCCCTTCTGAACTTACTCGTGATATTCCTTGCCATCAGTGTCACTCACAGCGACACGGGGGCACCTTACAGCACACCCAGGGCAAGCCTGTGGCTTCTCTGTGTATTCAGGGAGGAGGTCAGAGCTGAAATTCAGGAAGAGTTTGGCCAACGGCACCTTTAAGATGTGGGTATAAAGGTGCGTTAGCTTTACCTCAAGTGTAGGAAACACCCTTTCCTGGTACAAACATTGAAAGCAAGGCATGACAAGATAGAATATTTCTGGAAGAGGCTTCCAGCAGCATTTGGAGTAGTCTGGAGTTGCCAAAGTTAGTATTTCTGCTTTTCTCTCAAGCTCCCCTCTTACCTCCACTCTTCTGACTCCTGGTGGAAGGCAGATCATGCTCACACTGGCAGTATCTGTTAACATCTGACTGAAAATATCTGTCTTTTCTGAGTTTGGCACCATAAGCTTATTTACAAATGGTCAGTATGATCTCAGCACTTCAATAAACAGCAGCAGCAAAGGTCATAGAATCACAGAATGGTTTAGATTGGAAGGGATGTTTAAAGGTCATCTGGTCCAACCCTCCTTCACCAAGCAGGGACATCTACAACCAGATCAGGTCACTCGGAGCCCTGACCGATCTGGCCTTGAGTGTTGCAGGAATGGGGCACCTACCACCTCTCTGGGCAACCATGCCAGTGGCTCACCATCCTCATTGTAAAAAACTTTTTCCTAATATTTAATCTAAATCTACTGTCTTTTAGTTTCAAAACATTACCCCTTGGTCCTAGTGCAACAGCCCTTGCTAAAAAGTCTGTCCCCATCTTTCTTATAGACCTCTTTAGTGCTGTAAGGTCTCCCTGGAACCTTCTCCAGACTGAACATGCCCAACTTTCTCAGCCTTTCCTCCATAGGAGAGGTGTCCCAAAATGAAGATGACTTGAAGAGTTAGCTGTCCTCTGCTTTCCGTAACTGGTTCTGCCTATTTTCTTTCTGGCCTTTCCAAAAATATTGGCAGCATCTCTGTAGTTTTCAGTGCTCCGCTTTGCAGGGAGAAATTAAGCTAGAATGAAGTATACTGGTGCCTCTATGTAGAAGTACATGTTGTCAACACAGAGATTGTATCTTGGCTTTTTCAAGGGAAGACTAAAAATGAAAAAAATTCTTTCTATTGTCCCTAAGATGTGAGCATTAAGTCAGTGGTGAGCTCTGCCTTTATGGATTGTGTCTTAAACAGTCTTTCTACTAATCAAAACTGATTAGTCAAAATTAATTGGACTAAGTGGAAAGCTCGCTGACAAAACACTTTAAGAGTAGGTGTAGCTGATCGGCACCAAAATGGTCAGACATTACAGTATGGATTGCAAACTCTGCCTCTGCCGTGCTCATCTGTGGGAGTTTCTGTAGGGAAGACAGAAGTGTGTTGTGAGGACTTGCAGAAAAACACAGGTGTGATGGGAGAAGGAGGGGCATGTGTGATGGAAATGGGGTGGATACTTCTGGTGGGAGGCTGTTGAGTGAATCCCTGCCTTAGAACAGTTCTGTCTGCTGAGAGCTACTACCATGGCCAGCAGTCAGAGCAAGGAGGAGCAGCAGGAGTCATGGTTCTGCTGTCCTCGACAAGGTACAAGTTTGCAGCTCCTGCAGATGAACCACTTGCATTACTTGCTGACATATATTGGGGCCCAGAGCAGTTCAACAAACCCAGCCTGCTGGAAGGTGCCCGACTTCAGGTCTCTTCTCACCTAGGTTAGGAGGATTGAACACCTTGGCAACATGTACTGGTCTTTTGGTCCTTCAGGGATAGAATTAGAGAATGGTTTGTTTTGGAAGGGATTTTAAAGATCATGTCATTCCAACCCCACTGGCACTGGCGTTATAGGAAAACAGAGAATTTGTAAGGCAATGCACTCTTGTTCCTGACAGATGCTGATGAGCCAGTTCCTAATGACCCAAGACCTTGCCAGGGACTCCAGAGGGCCCTGTTTTCAGGAGAACAGCTGCAGTGAATAAAACATTCCCTGCTTGGTCTAGACTTGCATGGAAAGGTGAGGCGATGCTGTCTGCCACCACTTTGCTCTAAGTCCTTTCAAAAAGCAAGTCAGGACAGAGAAGCTGGGAACTGACTTGAGGGAAAACCTAGGTGGAAAAACCAGGGTTTCCCATGCAAGGCAGTGAGGAAGTAAAACTGACTTGCCTAATTAAGACAATAGACTAATTAGCTAATGAGAGAAGTCTTTTCAGTGTGGATGTACCATTGGAAGCCATTAATTAAGAGTCTTGCTAAATCCCAGACTAGGCAAAGCCTTTGATAATAGCGTGCAAGAGCAAGAAATAGCCAGCACTGTGTCCCTTAGCACACACACAGCCTTCTATGCCTTCTCCATAGAGTCTTTAAAATAATAAATTTTCTTTGGAATAAATTATACAGATATGGAAACAGAGCAGTGGGGAAGCAACAAACAGGGCTTACAAGGAGCTAGACTGTTTCAGTCTTGCTGTGGCAGCATCTGTTCTTCCTTACTGGTATTTTGACTCCAGTTCTCTCATTTGTTATTTCCTTTTTGAGACAAATTTCTCCCAGGAGAGGCTGGTTTTCTTCTGATTGATCATTAGCATTACAAAACCAGTTGCTGCTGCTGGGCTGTTCCCATTGCTTTGACGGACCAGTCTTTTACAGTTTCCTCTTACCTTTAAAAGTGATTCTTTTAATTATTTGTAACAAATGTGTAAAGATACCAATTTTTCCTCCCATGTGGAATGAAGACAAATGATCAAACTCTGACACCTTTTTCCGGGAATGTGGTCCTGGTTTGTAATCAACTCTTCTATTTTTCTCTGCTCTGTTTTTAAATGAGTTTCAGTTCCTGGTAATCAATAAAACTGCCTATGGCCTGGCCTGTAAGAGAACTTGAGAGGGCCTTTTTACAGGGGGTGTAGGGACAGGACAAGGGGGAAGGGCTTCATGCTGACAGAAGGCTGGTTTAGATGAGATACTAAGAAGAAATTCTTCACTATGAGGGTGATGAGGCACTGGCACAGGTTGCCCAGAGAAGCTGTGGATGCCCCACCCCTGGAACTGTTCAAGGCCAGTTTGGACTTGGCTTGGAGCAGCCTGATCTAGTGGAAGATGTCTGTGCCTGGTGAGTTGTTGTGTCAAGCCCTTGGCCACAAGCTTTCCTTAGCTGGGCTAAAATTCTCCCAAAACTGGAACAGGAGGATACAGCATGTCAATGAAGAGGAAGTGCTGAGCAGCCCTTTGTTGAGTTTAACTTTCTGCTGTGGACATGTAAGACAAATTCATTCTAAAATAGAAAGCCAAACGGTTATTCTGCACCGTGTCATGCTAGAAAAGCACTTATTTTTCTAAAGACGAAAAGACAAAGAAGCCAATTCCTGCAAAGCATTCATTTTGTGTTTGTCCTTTCACACACCCTTGCTTCTCTAATTCTGCTGAGACTGATCTTTCACCAGGGAAATGAGGAAGGTTAGGGAAAGGTGCAGTGTGTGGGGCATCTAAATGCACTTGGTTGCTGACTGCAGGACGAGGATGCCAGCACAGGCAGGCACCTGGCAGTGTGTTGCACTTCTTCAGAAACCAGTGACCCTTTTTTGTTCAGAGGGATCTGCTTTAACTCCTGGACTTTCTGAAAGCAGGGTTCTCCGTGTGTGCTGAATCCTTTTTAAAGTAGCTGGGTTGGATTTGAATTGGCAGCCCTCTAAATACTGTCAGTAGCTGGTGGTACAGCTGTATTTGTAGTGGCATCCTGGCTGCAATGCCATAGCTCTGAGCTGCCACACCAACAGGGACTGCAGGGCTTGGCATCTCCCTGCTGGGAATAAAGGCATTGGACACAGCGTGCGTTGTGTCTGGGTGTAGGGTGTTGAGCGCCTGTCCTGTTCTCCTGCTGTGCTGAGTGTTCCTTGGGGGCAGGAGAGTGGGGGAAAATGGTGAATTCAGGAGAGAGAATGACTCCCGTCATCCTGGAGCTCAAAGTAGAATTGGAAAAGACCTCCAAGATCATTGAGTCCAACCATTACTTTAACACTGCCAGGTCCACCATTAATCCTGTCCCTAAGTGTCACATCTAGACATTTTTTGACCATTTCCACCAGTTTCACTGCCCTTCTTTGGATGCAAATCACCTGAACATTACTTGAACAAATACTTGAACATCTCTGCTCTGGTCTAATAGGAAGATAGGTATTTTGCAATCATGCTAACACGATACTGTATAAAAGTCTTCTGATTCTGGACCTTTTGTCCTTACTGGTGCCAACTTTAAAGGAGGTGAGGTCTCTGCTGAAATGGCCTTGAAGTGGCACAGGAATAGAACAGGGGAAGCTGTTGTGGAAGTTCCCTGCAGTGTCGGTAAAAGGACAGTCTGAAGTTGAAGTATCCTTCAGTGGCAAAAGAGATGAAAGTAGCTTTGGCTTGGATACAGCCCCTTTCTTATGCCCCCGCCTGTGATCTCTGTGGCTGTGTACTTGTCAAAAATGGTTTTCAGTTTCCTGTTGTGGAGGGTGTGAGTGGTTAGAAAGCTCTTGTGCTGGCTTTCTGGGAAGCTATGAACAAACACCAATGCTATGGATATCCCTGCCACAAAACTGGCCCTGCTAATGTGTATTCTTGTCTTTCACCCTTGTGAATGGAAGACAGAAGATGTGATTTCTTTAGGATGATGTTGAGCTGGGGACTTTAACAAGAGCCTCCTTCCCAGGGGACTGCTGCCATACCAATACACTTCAGACAGACTATGTGCTGCTTTCTCTGTCCTAGACAAGGAGATTTTTAGAGCTGTGCTACCTGGAAGAAGCTAAGAGGTGTTTGTGTCCATCTGTCCTGATTTCAGCTAGGATGGAGTTAATTTTCTTCCTAGTTTCTGGTACAGTGCTGAGCTTTCGATTTAGGATGAGAATAGTGTTGATAACACACTGATGTTTTAGTTGTTGCTAAGCTTGAGTTAGTGTTTACATTAACTCAAGGACTTTTCAGCTTCTCTTGCTGCCCTGCCAGCAAGGGGGGCATAAGAAGCTGGAAGGGGACACAGCCAGGACAGCTGACCCCAGCTGACCAAAGGGGTATTCCAGACTATATGGTGTCATGCTCAGTCTATAAATTATGGGGAAAGCTGGCCAGGGGCTGCTGCTCATGGACTGGCTGGGTATATGTTGTCAGGTGGTGAGCAATTGCATTGTGCATCACTTGTTTTGCATTTCTAGTTTTATTATTATTATTACTTCCCTTCCATTTTTGTGGTATTAAACTGTCTTTTTTACACAAAACACAAATTTCACCTTCTCCCCCGCCCTTCACTCTCCCCTTCCACTGGAAGGAGAAGGAAATTAGTGAGCAGCTGTGTGGTGTTTAGTTACTTGCTGAGGTAAACCATGACACCATCCCATCATCTGGTTTACTTTATTTCTGTCGGAAGTGCCCAGTTTGCATTTTAAGAGCTGTATCAGGGAGAATGCTTCTTCCTTGTGAGTAGTGCTGGTGGTAGGATGTGAAGCCTATAGATCACCTGCCTGTGGAGCTATAGTTTCCCCTCACATCATATTAGTTTCTTTGTCTCATTCCTTTTCCCTTCATCTAAAATTATTTTAGCTTTTAAGTGCATTTCCAAGCTGTGTAAAGCTACTGACATTCAGAAACTCTCAACTTCCGCCACCAAGAGCACAATTCTTCTGCATTTTCTATCAAAAAGTTTATTATAACTCATCATTCCAGTAACACCTAAGTTTCCAAATGTTTATGGGTTGTTTAAATATATTAAAGTCTATGAATTCAGAAGGCAGATGTCTGCTGATGCATCAGACCTGTTCCTTATGCCTCTTGTACTTCCCTGCCTTCCTCACAATCCTGCTGTATTAATTTCTTCAGGGACTAATCGTGTCTGCCTGTAATTGTGTTGGGAGTATCTTGAGAAGTAAGAAGCCAGATAAAATTCAAAGCAGGACAAGTCAATCTTCATAGGGATTTTGAAAGTGCTGTAAGATTATGCATTAAAGAAATCAAGCACCTCTGTTTTTGCCCTTTCCCTTCTGTCTGAGTAGTAAATGACCTGCATTAAAACAGCTTAGCAGAGCAACAAAACACAGGTAGTTGTAGCAGCAAAAAGACAGAAATAGAGCAAGAGGAGTCCAAAATTAGTTTGTGAAGCAGCTTGGTGCCTTCTGACTTAAGATCTGTTTCTGAATCGCTGTGCAGAGACATAACCCTTTGTCCATGTGCATGGATTTATACAGGGTTTAAAATGAAAGGGTGAGATCAAGACTGGTGTTTGGGTTTGCCTGCCATGAGTCTTCATCTCACTCCCCCCTCTCCTGTGACACTCCCATGGAAGTGGGCCAAGACAGTTTCACTCTGGGAAGCAATGTAAAGCCAATGAGCTGAGTTTCACAGCATGGAAAATATTTGCTCTCTTCTGCCAGTCTTCTCCTTCCTTAATCTCTGAATATCTCCATGCATAATCTCGTCTGTAATTACAGCCGCACTGGAACCTGAGAGTGTGATACCTATTAATCACTTACTTAATATTTATTTATTCATATAACTTTCATTGTCTTTCATTTGTGTTGAAAACCAGATTTTTATTTTCAATTGTTCAAAGTCAAGTATTTACAAAACACACACGCAAAACCAACCCTGTTGGCCCAGGCACTCATACACCAACATGAGTGAATTGTGTGCCTTTGTCATTTTACCAAAAGTTGCAACTTCTAAAGAAAAGTAATTGTTTTATCAGTGATTCTGGCAGCTCAGGCAGGGATTTGTATGAACAGCTGCCTTAAAGGCAAAGGGACCAAACAGGGGTGCATGTTTCAGTATTGTTCTGAGACAATGGAGACACAGCCAGCCAAGTTGTTTGAGCTGAACAATGGACTTTTTGCACACTAATTGATAGCCTGATGTTTTCTTGAAATGTGCTGGTTAACAAAAATAATTAGTGAATCACTAGGATAACAATACATCAGAGAATTATAGAGTTGCTTACGTTGAAAAAGACCTCCAAGATCCAACCATTAAACCAGCACTGCCATGTTCACCACAAAACCATGACCGTAAATGCCACATCTGCGCGTCTTTTAAATCTCTGCCAGGATAATGACTTTACTATGTCCCTGGGAAGCATGTTCCAAAGGTTGGCCACCCTTTTAGTAAAGAAATTTTTCATAATACTCAATCTGAACCTCTCCTGGAGCAATTTGAGGCCATTTCCTCTTGTCCTGTTGCTTGTTACCTGGGAGAAGAGACCGACCCCCACCTGAGTACAACCTCCTTTCAGGCAGTTGTAGAGAGTGATAAGGTCCCTTGAGCCTCCTTTTCTCCAGGATAAACACCCCCAGCTCCCTCAGCTGCTCCTCATCAGACTTGTGCTCCAGATCCTTCCCGAGCTCTATTGTCCTTCTCTGGACACTCTGCAGCCCCTCAATGTCCTTCTTGTGAGGGGCCCAAAACTGAACTCAGGATTCAAGGTGTTGCCTCACCAGTGCCCAGCACACAGGGACAATCACTGCCTCATCATTCTAGATTATGGCTTTAGCTAATTCAATGTTTGATTTAGATTCTAATTCTTCACACCATTCAGATAAAAAGGTTGTAAATCAGGCAATGCCTCTTAACATACATGTGACTTCATCTCCTGTTCTGAGTAGAGGAAAGGAGTGTTATAGGGAGCAGGTGTTGCTCCTCCCAGCTTTATACATACTTGACTGTGATGCTTCTTTTAGGAATGTTTCCTTGTCCAAAGGCCAAGTAAGAACTGTCATCCTGAAAACGATGACCAGTTAAGAAACTGCAACATGGAAATTTCAGGAGAGGGAACAGCATATGACTCTTATAAAGCACTGTAAGCACTGTGGAGAACAAACAACTGTATTGGGTTCCTGGCAATATCTTTAAAAATTCAAATGTGAAGTAGTCCAAGAGGAGCTCGTTGTAGAGCTCTGTACATCATCAGTGGTGTAGTCTGGTTTTTCTCCAACGTCTTCAAGCCAGAACTTTGGAAGAATTTCAGTAAGAAAAGTACATTGTAATTTCACAGTGGTTAAAAAGGTATCATGTCTTGACAGAGGTGTATCTGGCCAAATTTAAAGACTTTTTTCTCTTCTTCCATGGCTAGTAAACGCCAGTAAAGCCAAAGCTTTTTTACTTCAGAACATGGAGAAAGGTACTGCAGTTTTATTGGCGAGGCTAGATGTATTTTATTAACACCACCATGGGAGAAGTCTGATTCTGATTCATTTGCAGAAATTTCACAATTTAGCAGTGCTGTCTGGCAGACTTCCTCTTGATTTTCAATTGACTGATTATTAGTATTGGCCTGAGTAGAAAGCTTTGTTTGAATGGGAAGTTCAGCTAGAGATTTACCTGTGAACATTTTTGAGAACTTAAGGCACACAGGTAAATGTTAAACAGTTTAGAAGAAACCAGTAGTTCCTGATCAATGCACTTAGTGTTCTAATTCACATATCTGTTAGAAATAGAACTTTTCCAAAAGCTTCTGTCTAAATTTAAATGGACTGTTTATAGCAACCAGCCAGTAATACAATATACTGAGCAAAATGTGCTGAGCATGTGAAGCAAACAGGGTTATTAAGCCATGAATAAATCATTGGTTCAAATCAGCTTGCACTAACGATGGTGCCCATTTAAAGGAAATGTACCACGTAATTCAAAGTGTTTCAGAATTTATAATAATAATTACAGGCCTAATCACCAGGAGGCAATGTTTCTTTCCCTTGTTGGCAGAGGAAGCCTTAGTAATGCAGGACTTCTCTAGATGTAAGGCTCCAATTTCCCCATGGCAATCATATCAGACATGTGCCATTGTATGGGATTATTCCCCTCTGCTGAATGGGGAAAGGCAAAGAAAGATTACAAATTTGGCCTTGTATATTGTTTAAGAAGAGAATGTCTTTGACTCTTAAATTTCTGTACTATGGGGAATTGCCATGTCCACATTTGGGTTTTGGTGTTTAAAATTGGAACAAAAAGTCAAAAATCACTGCAGACTGGAGGTTGAATGCAGCTTGTCAAAACACTCTATTACTGTTGAAAAATGTAAATGTGCATATAAGGTAAAATGGAACTTTTCCATGAGGCAGCTCCTTCTGGCGGTGGTGGCACGGGGCACAGGACCAGATGACCCTCAGGTCTGCTTTGATGTGGCTGTTCTCAGGCTCAGAGTGTTCATCAACCCTTTGGTCTCCACAGACCTCTGTGGATTAATTCAATGTGGCAAATACTGACCTTTTTTACCTGGCTTTCTGAAAACTTTTTGCTTCTAGTGGCACTCAGAAAGTCCAAGCCATTTTTTATTGAGAGAGGTGGAAATGCAGGGTACTGAACCAAAAGGAGAACAATCAAAATGGAAGCTTTCTACAGCTGCATGTATCACAACCCCTTGCATTAGTGCTCTACATGACTCCTGGGGAAGCCTGTTATTTATTGTATTGGACATAACTATTTGAATTCATACACTTCAGATGTATACGAGTATGTTCCCAATCAAGAGGAAGAATTTAAAATTATGAGTGGGTACTTTCTGCAGTTTTTTTATGGTGCTTGATGCACCATATCTTTATCCTCCTAAAACTTGAAAACAGAACAGTTAATGCCGTGGGATGGGATGAGATGGAGTTTGAGGAATAGAAAAGCACCAGAAACGACTTCTTAACTTATAAGGTTACCTATAATCCCCCGCTAAATCCATCCTTCAAAACCGTCTTTAAAGGGATGGTGCTGATGTTGTTGCCACAGAAGCGGCGTGAGTGTTCACTCTTGCTCCAGTACACCAGGATCAGCCCTGTTGGGAAAGTCCCAAGTAGCAAAAAAAGGAGAAGGAGGGAATTTACCCTGAAGACTTGTCAGTACTGAGAAGGGAAGTACCAAGTAGGTTAGTTTTCCTACACCATCAGGTTTCCCATTGCACTCGCTTTTCCTAGTCCTTTGCTGAAAAATAGAAGAAAGCACCAAGGGAGTGGGATAGAAATGAGAAAGAGAGGAATGGTAAGGATTCCCTTGTCTGTGGGATGTGGATTTATGAGTCTCATAAAATGCTTTTCTGCTTTTCCTAGTGAGAAATAGTCATCCAATTCTGTTATCTTTAAAAGAATGATGATTTATGCTCTCAGAATGAGTGCTATTTCCAGTTTCCCACATCTTTTCAGTGCTTCAGCAATGTCTTGTGGAGATTTCTTTTTGCCAAGAAAGGTTGGACCAGATGATCCTTGGGGTCCCTTTCCAGCCTGGTTTTCTGGTAAATCACAGTATGTGATCACATTTTATGATAAAATGTGTTTGGTTCTTGTTATTTTTTTCCATATGTAGTTGCATGGTGTTCTCCATTAAGGCCTCTGTGATTGTGTCTCTGGGAAATGTGTGTAGATAGGTAATCATTCACATGATATTCTGTGCCAGAGTCAAAATCTGTGTAATTATCTAAATGACTACACACCTTAAGTGCTATAGGGTTGAAGAAATTTGTAGCTTCTAACCTGGGCTTTGTCAAATATCTAGTTTTGTGTTTCACATTATGTAGGTAATTCACATTATGTCATTCAAGTTTGCAAAATACTTCTCCAGAGTATTGGTTCTTGGATGATTAGTAATGAACATTAATCATAATTAAAGGCCTGTCATTATTTGAACTTTGGAATTTGTGTCCTTTCAGTGTTTACATTATGTTGCAGCAGCTGCAAACGTTGTAAACACATGACCACATCCATGGAAAGAACTCTGTAAATGATCAGAAGACTACTGAAAGTAGGGTTTTCCTTTCCTGGACTTTAAATGGTGTCAGCAGCACTGTTACCTTCCCAATTTCTTCCTAATACAGAGAAGAGCCAGCTTTGCCTTCCTTTCCAAACCCCTGTACATGGATAATAATCCAAATTAATCCTGATACCATCTTTATATACCATTTGCACATTGCAGGAGAATGCGTAAGTGAGGGAGGGTAAATATTTAAAGAAGGTACTGTCATAGCCTGTAGCTAGTGGGTGTGTGATATGGACACGTCACCCCGAAACGTGCCATAGGATGCGCCATGGTGAGGTAAGGCACAAAGCATCTTTCTCATCATGTGCCCAAAGAGACTGGACCCAACACTTCCAAGAAACAGCAACATTTGGTTTGTTTTCAGAGGGCTTGTTCCCACGCAGTCTCCAGCACGCTGCCCTGGCTCAGGCTGCGTGTTGTGGACAGAGCATTTCAATTTCCAGCTCTGCCTGTAGGCAAATGAAGGAGCATGTGTTTTAAGACCTACTGCTTCTCCTTGCAGAGGTCACACTAGTTCAGTGAGAACTGTGTTTGGCTTCCCATGACACAGCAATCTGAGGGGAAAAATATGTGAATCCTGGCTTGAATGGATAATGTGAAATGCAGATGTGTCATTCTGCCTTGCCCTGCTGTCTGCAAGGGCAGGGCTGAGCCTTGTGCTGCTGCTGACAGGGGTCTTGCATGGTTCCCTGAAAGTGTCAAAAGTTGAAGACAAGCTGTACTTTTTGGGTCTCTAGAGAGAGTGTGCAGTGCCCCCACGCCCTGAGTTCCCCAGCATTCCATCCATCCTGGTTCCCTTCCTCCCTCACTACCTGTCTCCTGGGTTTTGTCTTCCTTCAGCCCAATCCGATATGAAAACAATAGAACTGGGAGGGGCTGTCATTTTCGTTCTGCTGTCACATCCATCCCAGAATGAATCTGAGGGTAGCTTCTGAGTTTAAAGTGAACTAGCAGCAGTTTTAATCATTGTCCTGCACGTTCTACTCTTACTCCTGATTTTTCTCTATTCATTGAATGCAACCTCACATCAGAGAGGGAATTGTCCTGCCGACTCTGCAGCAAGCAGGCAGTACAGAAGGAGAAGACACTTTACTCATCAGCTCCCATTGCTTTCATTTGTGATGCCAGGCGTTGTAGTTACATCTGTGAGTTTTGCAGGAGGGTGGGAATTCCACTCAGTTGTATTGATGTAGGCACATAGTGCAAGCTATGTGTTTTCCTCAGCCTTTTTCTCGCTTAAAACCCTTTCGTCTTTTGGTTATTCTTGAGCATGTTTCCTCCTGCCCTATTTCATGTCCCAAGTTAAAAATCACCATTAAAAGTTTTACAGGTAACTGCTTATTTCTATTGTATACTGCAGGCAGAGCTCAAAGGTGGAGAGGAAAGATGTGCCAAACTGGGATTCTGCCTGAGAGGATTTCCTTTGTGATGGAGCATTCTGGCTCCAGACAATTCTTTAGCCAAATTTTCTTTGTCAGCCTTCATTTCAGAATGTGACCAGTTAATACTAGAAGAAAATATGGGCTTTAATTCTTACTCTTAGGTTCTTCCCTGTTGGCTTTCAAACCAATGAGTGTCTGAAATTTTGGGATGCAGATGTGTTTATGTGTTTTCTTCCAGGGAGTGAGCAATGGCAGCACTGCAGATCCTCAAATGAGTGCAAGACGATAATGTTTTGCAGAGGAAACTTTGTTGGTGAAAAATAAAGTAATCAATTTCCTAGATTCTTTTTGCAGAAATTTTTTTTTTTTTTTTTGTGTTGTGAGGAAGAACAAAATAGTGGTTTTGACATCTTCAGAAACTAAGGTTTTCATGTAAAACTTTCTTGGAAAAAAACTACAACCCAACACTTTGGTTTTATAATTAAAGTAAAAGAGCTTGAAGTCAGTGGAATATTCTGCTCCCAGATTTCTTCTTGTTTGATGCACTGGAAATTACATTTTCTGAGGTAATGAAGAACAAATTGTGTTGTAGCAGGAGCCAAACA
This sequence comes from Struthidea cinerea, assembly GCA_013397865.1. Classification (NCBI taxonomy): domain Eukaryota; kingdom Metazoa; phylum Chordata; class Aves; order Passeriformes; family Corcoracidae; genus Struthidea; species Struthidea cinerea. The sequence goes on from VZTI01005482.1 coordinate 524,878, forward strand.
GTCTTGTTCCAAACAAAAGGTTGTTTGTACAACCTGTGTGCTGGAGTGTGCCAGGAAGTGTGTGAGGAAGGAGCAGTGACACTCCAGATGCCACACTTTGCCAATCCTTCCGTTTTCAGGCTTTTTAAATTACAAAGTTTATCTTGTGTTTTGGATGGAATAATACAGATCCAGATCCAACAAACAGTCTGTCTTCAGTGGCCTGATAAATTGCTCTTAATTTTCTGGAATAGGTTAATTTCATTTAGGTAAGGAAAGGCAAAAAAGCAGGCTTTTCAGAGCACTGCCAAAAAGAAGATTAAGTCAGCATTAAATCCATTAGTCAACCGATTTATCTGTTGGCTAACACCACTTCAGCCTCTTCGTCTTACTTTTTTTTTTTTCCCTTGGGTGACAATTTAGGTAACCCACAATTTCACTGCTGTATTGCAGTATTACATGGTGGTTGCTCTGCTTAAAACCAGGTTTACTGCCCTCTTAACATTTTTTAAAGCAGATTTTATTTACTTTTATTTTTTCATGGCAACCTTTTCTTCTTCTGTGAATGTACCATTTCTTTGAAAACTCATTTCTGGGAATGCAATCCTAATCGTTGTTGTAGGCTACTGCAGAACTTGCCTGTAGTAGAAGTTGCCTCTATTAATTGCACATATTTATGTGTCCATCATTATTCGGTGCCAGCTTGGAGTTTCCTTTTGAGGCACCTGTTCCAGGCTCCACGGTGTGCTTGCTTGGGGTTGTCTTGGCAGTCTTTGTTTTCCTCATTTTAGTTTCATATGACAGAGGATTGCAGATTCTTCATGGACAGAGGTTCTGGTGTCAGTTGATGTCTAACCACTGATGCACACTTTTTTTACCTTTGGGATATTTCTAACATGTCCATCTTTTGTGGATTCTTTGCTAATTCCCTGGTGTTTTATTTTTCAAATTCTTCCAAGAAACATGTATGCCAACATCTATCCCTGCCTTTGCCAGTGTTGCTGAAGCACTTAGGGATTTGAGGAAAAGTATTGGTTTAGAGGAGACTTCTGCTAATAACTTCTTGGCTGTAATGAGTTTTCATCTTCTAACCTGAGACATTGAAGGTGAATTAGTTTGACTTGAAGTTAGCAGCAACCTTTCCAGGAAATGTTCCTCTGGTACCGTGGTGGGGGAATGACTCCATAGAGTTGGTGGGAAGAGCCTATGGAATTTAAAGTGCATGTGCTACCATTCAGCATTTCTCATCTAAACTTCTCCCGGTGTGGGGGATTGTGGGGAATTCCAGGACTGGTACACAGGGATGTGCATCTCCCAGTTTTTTCCCACTTCTTTTGGTTGTTCTTGTATATCACAGGCTCCTGAGCCCGCTCTGCACAGAGCTGTATGGAGTGAAGTGTTCAGTGTGGGAGAACTGTCCAAGAGACAGAAGGTGAGCATGTCGGAAATACTTTAATTTCTATTCTGCCTTCCAGTGAATGACATCCTCATACTTGTAGATATCAGTGAATCCAAGGGAGGCAGATCTTTTGCTGGCAGAGCAGGAAGCTGAAACATGCAGAGGCAGCAGTTTGCTCATGCTACATGGCAATTAACTGGAAAAATTCTTACTCCAAACAAGAATGTGTCTCTTGTTTGTCCTTACATTCAGTTCTCCAATATAAGACTAGCTCTTACTAATTAAATGCAGAATTACGCTGTGCAATCACCTCCTGCCCTCTAAAGAAATAGAGAACAAAACCTGTCAGCACTGCACTCCCCCGCTGTGGGATAATCTGGAACTGACTGGTTGGTTATGTACTTAATTTGCTTGGTTTGGCAGTGTTTGTTTGGGTCCTGATTGAAGCAAAATCATCCTGTCCCCTCTGGAAATCAGCATCCTTCTGGCAAAATGTACAGCTTGGCTTGCAGGATACTTTTTAGCCTTGAGTATTTCCCTATGGTTGCTGTGGTACCTCTACAAAATCAACTCCAGGTGTGACTTGTGTAGGCCTTGTGCAGTCCTGTTCCCCCCTGGCAATCCCAGCTGCTTTCATGGTGTAGTCACCAGTCACATGTCACCAGTGGCTGGTGGCATAGAGAATTTGGCACCAATTTGATAACTTGGTGACAGGTATGGCCTTGACCTCTCTGGGAAGAAGGAAACGTGTGGTCTGTTCCAGGATGGCATCGCTGTTGCTGCTACAGGCCCATCAGCATCCTCCATGTTGAATACTTGCATATTATAAAGGAATATTGTAACACCAAGTGAACAGCAGTAAAATTCAGTCTGGTAAGATTTATTACTTTAATATTGGAGGATTTAAGCTGATACCAGATTAACATATTCATAGGGTTTTAGAGACTGCTTGGGTGTTAACTTTTACCTTTTAATCTGAAAATTTTACAAGGGTCTCGCGTCTCTTCTGCACTAATGACTCAGTCTGTCTTTGTAAGAGGTTGAATTTCTTTACATGGTGTTTTGAGACTAAATATGAAAGAGGGGAAAATGGCCCTTAATTTTAACAAGTTCCCATTTGATTTAACAGCTGCTGTGAGATCTCTTGTCTTTTCGGCTGTGTTTGCCACTTTGGCAGTGTTTCTGGTTGTCAAAGTCATACAGAGCTCTAATGAAGTGCAACACTTCTTTCTTTTCCCTACAGCTGTTGTCATTTGATATAACTCTGCCTTGTGAGAGTTTTGTTCCTGAATAAATGATAAAAGGACAGCTAGTATCAGAAGGCAGTGCTGGCATGAGAGATTCTGCTTTGTTGCTGACATAGAAGAAGCCATTGCTCTCCTTTTAAAGGATGTGTTATGTGGCTGAGTTTGGGAAAGCCTTTCAACTCCTGAGGGAGCCAAAGCCAGCCTCTTCCCCTGTTCTACCCTTTGCTGCTGCCCTGTCCTAATTAGCAGTTAAACTCCACGCCCTGTGCTCCCAGTGCCAAGCCACTGACTTCTGGCGATCACTCGGGGTTTGCTTTTCGTTGCAGTGCAGTAAACACTGTGTGTTTCTCCACTGTGCTCCCAGATGAGGGCCGTGAGACCTGCTGAGTCAGCAGACGTGGCCCATGCTCCTTGGGGTTCATCTTCCTCCCCTCCTGGAGCCGGGGAGATGCGGCAGCCAGAGCTGGGTGACGTGATAGCCTGGGCGCAGTGTGACCCTGGGGAGGCTTTCGGGTGGTTCAGACTGGAGAGTTTGCTGCAAGAGCTGGGCTCTGTTATTTTGTGTAAATCTATTATTGAAGCTGCAAATCCTGGTTCCTGCTAGCTCTGACGTTACAAATAACCCCCTGATTCCTTAGAGTACGTAGAGAACTCAGCTGAGCTATTTGAGTGTTAGACATTTCACGGTTGTTGTACAAGGGTGGTCGTGCCGGGTTGAAGGTGACTCCCATACTCTCAAGATGTTTCTTGAACTGCCTAAACGAATGTGCAACCAGCACTGGTGTGCTCCCATGCCTGACAGAGAAATACACACCGTATCACCCCATGCTGCCAGCTCTGCTTGGGAAGCAGACTATTTGCTGGACTCCACTCATTAATGTGCAAAGCTCTCATCCATTGCCAGCAACGTGCCAAGCAAATTTTTTGACAGAATTTCTGCAAAGCTCTTTGTAAGGCACACTAACCTTGCCTTATGCCTCCCTGTCCTCTCTGTGTTTCTAAAAACTTGCTTTTGGGGTTCCCTGTGAAGGAGGAGGTGGGCAACATGCTGTCAGTTTTTGTTCCCTACCTGGATACCTCTGTGTTACACTTCTGCTGAGAACTAGAAACCCTCATTCTTTCTAACCCTGCCAAACCAACCCCCTCTTAGAAAAGTATCTTTAATGGTATGTGATATTCCAACTACCCTGAAGAGTTCATGATGAATGTATGGCATTGGTGTTTGTTACAAATACTTCTCCCTAGAAGACTCTGTATTAAGCCCATGCTTCATTTTATCCTTAAAACTTCTCTTACTCTGGAGTTAGTTGATAAACAAAATTACTTTACTGGGGACAGATAACAACATGGGGTTTCAGCAATTAAATGGAAAGTAGCAGGGAATCCTAAGGAGAGGAAATGGAGGGTCACAAATGGCTCTGAAGAGACTTGAAGGCAGGAATGAATATCTTATGCTTAATGAATGACAATTCTTTAAAAAAAGCTGTTAGATAAAGCAATATAGGAGTGGAGAAGAGGGCTTTTCAGAAACTGCATAGAGTGAGAGAGGTTTATCTTTTAGAAATTTAGCAATCTTGACCGTTTCTCTTGTCTTTGGAGAGGGTGGCAAATGAAAGCATGACCTCTAAAACTGACAGAAATTCCAACACTTCAGGAGCAAAAGGCAGTGTGAAAAACTATAGCTCTTCCTCTGTTTTGCCCCTGCCAGAGGAGAGATCTCACACTGAAGGTGCTATTGAGTTATTCCTTTGTTTCTGTGCTTACTCAACCAGCAGATGCCTAAAGCTTTTTGTTTGTTTGTTTGTTTTTTTAATGGTAGCAAGCAGGGTGGAAGGTAGCTTAGATTTGAGTAAGGGCAATGTAGTTATAGAAATCATAGAATCATAGATTCATTAAGATTGGAAAAGACCTCTAAGATCATCAAGTCCAACCATTAGCCCAGCACTGCCATGTTCACCACTAAGCTGTATCGCCCCGGTGCCACATCCACACATTTTTGGAACACTTGAAGCAATGGTGATTCCACCATTTCCCTAGGTGGGAAGCCTGTTCCAAGTGAAGAAAGGCTCCTCCTTGTCAGCAACTTTTAAGAGCTGTGGCTGAGGGGTATGATCAATTGACCTCCCAGGGTCCCTTCAGTTCTGTTGTTGCTGGTGGGTTTTGTAGTCACACCCTTGGCTATGCAAACATGGAGGTGGGGAGCAGAGTCTCCTTTACCAACCACCAACTGGCTTGAAAGGTCCACTCAGGGTTGCATTAAAGGGTTGCATGCAGCCCTCACCTCCCAGGCTCCTGATGGGAATCATGAGGCTCAAGTTAACATGTTACTACTTTGAAGTGTGGAGGTGTGGATGTTAAGTAGTTTCAGAGAGAAGAAATGTCTGTGATTTATTTCTTGCTGAGAAAAGTTCATTAGGGAGAAAAAGGGAGAGGAGGGGAAGTTTTAAGGGGACACTGAAAGCACCATCAATTGATGGTGATTATACAACTCTAAAAGTAGGCCTGCCCTTATCACTACAGATTAGAAAGTAGGACTCGGGGGTATTCCAGGATTAGGCAATTGAGCTAAGTATGTCAGGGTTTCTTTGGCTTATGTGGATGGCCTTTTTTTCAGCATCTTTTATTCTTTCTGGAGGTTTTTTTTTTTCCTCCTTTTTGCTGAGGGCAAAATGTAGTTCGTATAAGAGCAGAATCCAGCAATGCTGTTCTACTGGAAGCTCTTGATAGTGGAAGTGTCTGCCAGCCTCATCAAGTATTATCCACAAGTGTGAGATCTACCCTTGAAAGTGTGTATTGCTGCCTATAAGTCTGAGTACTTATTTAATGAAGTTCCTCCAGTAATTTAGGTGTCACAGTCCCATGGAGTCTTATTTGTCTTCAAGCCACCTGGATATTATCCACCACTAGACTCCCATTGAGATCACTGTTAGAGCACACCCACTCGAACCATTTGTTCACACAGGCTCATGTAGGAACACATGTATTCTGGACTTTACTGCAAAAACATCTTTTCTCCTTTTATAGACCCACACGTTGCACTTCAAAGATGATTAAGTTTCATAAGTCATTAGGAAAAGAACAGAAGCATCCAGCAATACATGTGGGAATTGCCATCCAGCAATACATTTGGGACTCCCTAGTCCAAGTTTCTCATATCATTGATCGTTTCTTGTTGTTCATCCTGTACCCAGGCTTGACATGAGTTCTGTAAACCCTGTGGAATATCTGGAGTGAAACTTTTGCTGATGTTCTGGGAAACACTGCTTTTTGGACTCCTTTCTGGGAAAATGAGGACATGAGAGTTTTTTATTTTCCAGTATCATTATATTCTTACTGAACCAATTTTAACTGTTTGTATTGGACTTTTGCCGATGTAATTGTATCAGAGTCCCTGACGTGTTTCCAGGTGGAAGTAACTCTCCATTTCCAATGGGATTAGTAAATAGTTATGAATGAACCAGGAGGTCCAGAACAGATTTTCTTTTACTTTCTTTTCTCCTACTTGTATACACTATGTCTCCCACAGTTCACATAGTCTTGATGAAGCCATTACGTCTTGGTGCTCTTTCTTTGCCCGTCTGTTTTGTAAGGAATATTACTCCTCTTTCTAGCAGATTGTGAAGGTTGGATGAACAGTAATTCAGGTATCTCAACCTTTTTCATTGCCGTGGGACTGGATGCTAGGTTTGGAGGACTGACAATGGACAGCTGTCCTCATGCTGCTTTCCTGTCCCTCATGGCACCATTTCTCTTCCAGCCTCATCTTCACTGTGTGTGCATACTGTGCCTGTACCTGCTTCATTGCCAGGTTCATTGTGAGACCACAAGAGAAAAAAGCATGAGCTCTAAGGAATTCTGTGATCTAAGTCTAGCCCATGGGGTTTTTTTGTTTGAAAAAATATGTTAAGGTCTTCTGAAGAAAAGCAAATCAATTGCAGCACAGCACTCACTGTAAGGCATACCAGGACTGTGCTGCAGCCTACAACTAGGCTATCACCTTGGAGATAATTTGGATCCAAATTATGTTTCTTTTTCCTAACTCTAGTGGCAAATGCTGTGCAGAAGCACAGGTGATTATCACCCAGCTACTGCCCTAACATGCAAGCCTTCATTAGGTAACCTCGAATTGGTTCAGAATGAGTTAAATGCTAAATGGCCTTCATCAATGGAAACATTTTTGTGTGGTGACTATTTTTTTAGTAGCTTCATCATTTCCATATGCAATTCAAAAGAATTATAAGGAAAAACCCACCTCCCATTCCCACCAACTAAGTAGGAAGAGCTGAGACTGGAGAGAGACTCATCCCTGGGATGTCAAGGCTGGGAGGTCAAGACAAGCTGTTAATTGTGGCAGGGTAGCATCTGCTCCTTTGCAGTGGATGTCCGTGGGTGTAGTGACTGGTGCTGGCACTAAGGTTTAGTCAACAAACTGTGCTGGTGAGGCACAGGGAGGAGCAGGAGCAGCTCCTGGGCTCAGCTGTGGTGGTTCAGCAGCGCTCTCCAGGGCAGTCAGACAAGATTTTTATCACTAAAATGAGCTGTGTTCTTATCTGACTGTACGCTCTGCCTGACAGCTGCCTAGGAATAGGTTGCTTGCAGACAGCTCCTTTCCAGAAACACACTTTGACCAACACCAATAGTAAAAGAGCATTATTAAGTCTATTAAACCTGAGTTGACAGATTTTTTTCTAGAATAGTAACAGATGGCAAATGGTGGTGGTACAGCTGCTGGGACTGGGAGAGGATGGATGTTGGTTTGTCATTTCAATGGATGCTGGCAATAATTCATATTTATATTTATACAGGGTCTTGCCTCTTTCAGAGCACTTTACAAACCAGGTGATAAATAATGGGCCTGGAGTTAATGTGGGCTGGTAGAGCTCATCCCTGTGCCCATGTGGCCAGTGTGAGAGGGTAAACATAAGGGCATTGGCCTGTGCTTCCTACACAGCCTGAATGGGGATGAGGCAGCTGATTTACATCACATAGTGCCATTCAGCAGGGATTTCCGGCAGAAAAGGCGGGTAAACAGCTGGAATTCGGGGGGTGACACTGGTATCCAGGGTGTCGGGTGCTAGTTTGGGTACCTGGACTCACCTCGCGCTGTGTGGGGTTTTGTGTAGACTCCTCCCAAAGACGTCTGTGTCCCACAAGAAGCTGCCCTAGGGAGTAGGTAGCCACCAGCCATGCTGTCCTTGCAGAGTCAGATGCAGCAGCCGGGGCTCTGCAGGTCACCTGGCACTGGCAGAGGTGCTGAGGCTTCCTCTCTCTCTATGCAAGTCGGAGGGTGGCCCCAAGGGCCTCCTGACTCTGACACTCGCTCTCCATCAGTCTTGCTGGGACGTGCTGTGGTGGCAAGCAGTGTTTCCAGGTCCATCTTTAGTCCAAGGATTTGGAATTGATACAGAGAGGAATCAAGACTTTGTGTGGATTGGCTCACTATCTCACAGTGTTACTGCAGGTGATGAGTTTGGTGGATATAGCAGTGAAATGACAGAAATCTGGGGCACATAATGAGAAAGGGCACTTTTTAGCACTTCTTTTGTATTTATTAGGAGCTGGATCAAGACCACCACTTATTCCTCCTCCATAACTAGCAGATTCAGTTGCCATAATTGCATCCAGGAAAAACATCACACTAGCAAGAGCCAAGTTTAGAAATCAATAAGAATTACAGCACTGTGGTTTTCCCTCATGTGAAGGGTCAGAACATCCAGGAAAACACAGGAAGAAGTCATTATGAGGCACTTAAATGAACATTGAATTGTATTTTAGAAACTTGAAAAATGTTGAATGTAGATAAAATGTCAACTTTATATAATTTCCCCTTTCTTTATATTATATTCAGAACATCTTTTCAGGAAGGAGTGCCCAAGGCGAGCAGGATATGTTAGGATTAATGGGTAATAACAGAGGAACTTGCCAAACACTGTTTCCCTGGGATGGTTGTAAAAACGTCTTTTTCTTTGTAAAGTATTTGAAATTCTGAAGATGGGGAAGTTGCTCTGCATTGGTATTAAAAGAGGGCTGGCCACTTTTTAGGGGTTCAGAAGAAGACGTAATTAAAAAAAAATTTATTCATTTGAGAGGGAATGTCCAGCTACCATCTGTGTAACAGCGAGAGAAAAATCCTCCCCTTTACATTGTTTTCGGTGTAATGGTAAGTGATACAAGGAAAGATACAAAATCATGCAAACAGGGCTGTTCTCTATTTTCCAGCCCATTTCCAAGACTTCTGAGCTTAGCTAAGGCTGTGAATCTGGCTGGTCTTAGCCAAATGAAAATTATGAATCTCTGGTGTGTGAACACTGCCAACTATTGCCCTTTGCTGCATTCAGTTAGAGTGGCTGAAGGCATGGCTCAAGTATGGTTCTGGCAGCAAGACAATTAAAAGGTCATGACTTAAAAGTCTAAAATCCAGTAATCCAGTCCTTCACCTGACAATGTAAGCGATTCTTTAGCCATCAGCCGAGATAATATATGGTGCATAACAAATGTAATCGAAGCTCTAGGGGGCTGGTCCTTTCTTCTCCAGTAAATACTGTGAGGTTTTTCTCCTCCTTCCACAAGCCTTTCTCAGAAGTCCAGAGGGAAAGGCAGCTTCCACAGCTGTAGTGATGTACTGATGAGAAGGCTCATGGAGCTGGTGATGCCAAAGCGATGCCTAAGTGCCTGGCCACAGGAAGGCAGAGGAGGAGGAGGAGAGTTTGCTTTGTGGACTGCCTTGGCCTTGCTCTGTGCATCTGCAGGGCTGGCACAAGGCAGGGAGCAGCTCTAAGTGCCCACAGTTTTCCCATAAGGAATGATGCCAGCAAACCAGATAACAGTTGGTAGCCCATAGCATACTGCTGTTCTGTGGCTTCGTGGTTGGGCTGAGAGATCTCAAAGGACTGTTTTCAGGAGTTAAATTATTCTGGAGTTTCATGCATTTTTTAGGACTTTCATAATGTCCTTAAATTGGATATTTCCACATTGTCTAATCTTGTATCCTAAGGATGCTGTGAGTTGGCAATACCTCCTGCCCTTTTTGTTATTACCCTCTGTATAATTTTATGCAGCACAGTCAGGATTTGAGAGCAGCTGACAGCCCAACTGCACTGTCTGTTTAACTGCAGGAAACCACACTTTATCCCCCTCTGAATCCTAATGGAGTAATGATAACAGATAATTAATTGAATGCCTTTTCCTTTCTTTTGTTTGTTCTCTCTTTGAACATACTCCCTAAATACACAAATAAAATCCTCAATTAAAATTTATGGATTAATGGATTGAACAACAAATCTTTCTCTTTTTTTTTTTTTTTTCATTTTGCCTGGATCTCAGTGAGAATTTCGCAGATTTTCACTTGTGCTCCCCTGTCAAACATTTTCAGTTGTCAAAATGGGTAAGTATACAACTGGGCTGTTGTGTGGGCACATCAGATGTATCAGTGCTTATCAGAATGGTGGAAAGGGATAACAACAGTCTGGCATTCCTCCTGTGCCATTGTGTGTGGTGTTCACACTGCCCTGGAAGCCAGGAGCTTGTAAGGAGCAGTGCAATGGGTCACGCTCCCCTACAGAGGGATGGTTCTTAATGCACTTTGATGGGGTAAATATTGTCTACCCCAGGAATGACCCTTAGTGTTTGTGACATAAATGCTTGTCCAAGAGAGGGCTGCAGGCTCAGCATCCCCCAATACCACAGCATCGTCATCCACTTAATTACAGCAGTACATGATCAATATGATTGCACACACTCAATGGTATCTTTATGCCATAAAAAGAAGAAAATTGATCTGAAAGTGTTTTCTATGAACTGCCACTTAGTTTGCAGAACTGAGCACACTTCACATCTGCAGGCTGGAGGTTAGTGACATACAAGCAATCACACAGCAAGTGGCAGGTAAAAACAAACAGGAAAAAGAGGCTATCACAGCTAATAAAGAGTCTTGTTGCATGCTGAATAAAGCTTTTCATGAGTTTATTTTTTTGCTTGTAGCAAACAGTACATTTTGTTTCTGTTTTGCAGTGAGCATAAGCTTTGGAAGGTTAAACAGAGTATTAGATTATGGTAAGTGGTCGTCGGAGGCTTGTTAAATTGTTTACTGAACCTCATTATATATATCTCTGAGGCTGATGTGTGTCTTAGTTCCCGTTTATCTGAAAGACTTGAGTCTGTTGATTTTTTTTTCATAAAACCTGAATGAACAAACATAAAGTTTAAGATTCTCTTTATTATAAGCTGTGGTTTATAGTATAGTTATAGTAGTAAGAAGTCACAGCAAACATACCAGTTGCATAAATAAACTTTCAACATTTTGTTACTGTGTATCAGCACATTTTTATCAATACAGGTTTTTAGACCTGCTTTTCTATGGCTGTCAGTTAATCTGGCAGCAGCTGGACAGACACCAGGGTCTGATCTCACTGCTGGGAAGAGGTTGGAACAGCAAGGTGACTGGTCATGCAGTGAGCCCCATGGCATTCAGCCATTGTGCTCATGGGTCAGCTTCTCACTTGCTGCCTTTGAGCCTGTTGTATGTGGTTTTGTTTGCCTCAAAATGCTGTGCCGGGCACTGTCTATTTGGGAGCAACTCTAATCCCTACATAGAGGGTGGGAGGAAGGGGCAGCCTGGACAGCGGGCTCAGTTGGAGCTGGACTGTTCCAGGTGAGCAGAAGTTGATCTGCACAGCTGTGTCTCTACTTTGGTGCAAATCCTGTCACTCAGGACAATTCGGTTTCAGCACTGGGTGTACAGGTAACAGTGCTAACTTCAGGTTGCATTGAGCATCTCTATCTTGTTCACCTGAAGGTAAGAGTTCTGTAGTTCTGTAATACTTCTGCAAGGAATGTAAAAGAACTTCATATGGATAACAAAGAAACAAGAGGTGTTTGTTTTGGACGTTTTGAGATGTACAAAAAGTGACAACTTTCAGAAAAATATTTTATCTCCTTCTCTGCCCTTCACCTTTTAACCCTGGTTCTAGGTTCAGGATACGTAAGCCACAGTCTGTAAAGGACAGCCCACAGCTGCTGTGTGGGAAAAGTAGGGAGAGGCTGGATCTGTGCAACTGGAGCTTGGACACCAGGGGATTTCCAACAGCCTCTTGAGGCAGGCAGTGCCAGTGACCCTGGTGTTTGTACAGTGATGTTCAGTTAATCTATGTTGAACAATACCTGCTTGGATGAAATTCAGGTGCTGTTGGGGCAGCCTGCCAGTGAAGTCTTTTACGTATGTGGATTATTGATTTGCAGAATTCATTGAGGTATTTCCACATTTCCTAGAACCAGGGCTTGACAATAAGTCCTCAGATAACCTGTGTTGTTGGATAATCCAGGCAGAATGAGAGTTAGGGCCAGGGAACTGCTGGAGTACAGGAGCAGACTGCTGGAGTGGGCAGAAATAGATTTATGGGAGCAGAGGGGGAACTCAAAGATAGAAGTGCTAGGGCAGGAGATGTTCTGGGATAAATTCCCTTTTGCATCACTTGCACGTGCCTATAATCTGCTCTGCAGCTGGGCTTCAGATTGTTTGGAGTTGGGTTTTTCTTCCCTAAATAATTGTGGATTACACTGTGAACAGTGTATTGTACCTCTATAATCTGTAGCTTTGTGTTGGACTTCTGTAATGTACAAGGATTTATAAATTCTCTGAAAATGTGGACAAGTTTGTATTACCAGTATCCTTGTGTCACACTTGCCTTTCTCCACCATTCCTGCCTCTTCAGGTATGATTCCATAACTGGGGGATGGAGCACAGTGGCATATGAGCCAGTTTATACTAAGTAGAAGTTAAAAAAGGGTTGGAAAATGTGAAGCTAATAAGGAAATATAGTCACATGCCAACAAAGAGAAAAAGATATATCTGAAAATAATGTTGTAGAAGCAGATAAATTTAAATTGGAGATGAAGTCCTGCTGGTATTATTTATGGGCCAGACTCCTTTGTTTTATAGTGGGAAATGTAAAAAAGCACAGTAATGAAGATCATTGGCAGGAGTCTGCTCTTCACCTTCCCTAAAAGCCACATATTAGATGGCTTCCCATTCTGCATTTTCTTTGGGAAGGACAGTCCACCTGCATCCTACAGAATGAAGGACACAAGCTGTTGGTGCAGGGCTCAGCACATGGTGGTCTCGTAGCAAACCAGGGACTGCAAGCCTAAAGCAATGTTTAACTCAAGTTACTCCTATCTTAATAATTAGCCGATAGCCAGTTCCCACACTTTGAAGGGCATGTTCTGCTTTGGTGGCATGCAATGAGTCCTGTCTTTACAGTCATTAAAAATGCACTGATTTCCAGGACTGACCTGCAAATGGCTGTTTCATGGGTCTGACCTTCCCCTTCATCTCACCAGAAGAAAAGGATGAAGTTGAGCACATTCCCACATAAACTGGAAGATGGGTTTGTTTCTGTGAAATAGTACTGAATGAACCTTTCTGGCTGTGTTTTCAGGCACCCAGAACCCTGCCTGGGCCATGTCTGTTGGTGGATAGGAGAGGTGAGACTGCACCGTTGAAGGCACAGAGCAGGGGAGGGCAGGTTTGTTCCCCAAGTGGAGGAGAATATTCTTTTCGTGATAAAACCATCTCATTTTCTCTCTGCTGGAGCAACATGCAATGAAGTGGTGTCAAAATAATACACACAATACTGTACTCTTGGACTGTATCCAAACTATGTCCATCCTCTGAATATTATTTCTATAGATTTTTTCCCTTATATTTTTACTTTCTCCCAACTATTCATGTTGGTAAAGAAAGACCACCAGAGACGGCTTATTTCTTCCAGCAGCTGGCAGTGAAGTGAGACAGTTTTTCTAAGCTTTGGATTAAATCCACAAATGTGGTGTTTTAAGTAGGGAATATTCAGCTTTGTTCTGCTTTGCCTGGTTTGGAACTGGATGTTGAATGTGTCTCTTTCATGCCCAGCAAAGGCAGAGACTTGCTTTCTGGCTGGCTGTGCATAAATACGTATCCAAGTAGGACAGGTCTGGTGAAGAGGGAGAGTTATGGTCCAGTTAGCGGAGTCTGTCTCCAGCATGCTCTGGAAGTCTCCTAAATTGGATTGCTGATACCTCTCTGTCTCTGTTTTGTTCTCTTGAAAATTATTTTAGAAAAGCTTTCCAAAAGGAAATTCTGGTGCTGGGGGCACATTTTCTTTGTGTTGAAGAGCATATTTTTGATCGAGTGAATAAAAGTTTTGCTGCAGAAGAGCATTCCCTCACCAGGGTGCCTGCAGCATCACTAAGCCTGACCACAGTTGGTTCTGCCCTTGACAATGGGCATAAATGGAGTTAATTATATGGGGACCAGGTTCAGTAACTGCATTTTAAAAGGCTCTCAGTAAGTTATTAAATCAGCAAGAAAGCAGCACTGAGGCCCAGCAGACGCAGAAGCTGTGTGCTGTGGTAAACCTGTGTATGTAAAATTTCTTTCTAAAAAGATTTCAGCACTTCACATGACCTCTGCTAATACTTATTTTTAAGTGACGCTTTGTGTCAGCTGCCTCAGCACCACACTGCCAGGGGCTGTTCTCCAGTCTGGACTGCTTTCCGGTCAGCATGAAGTGGCCTGATATGAACTGTTGACTTGTCCTGATAGTTTGTGTTGGCACAAACATAGCCATGACCCAACTGCAGTGGCAATGCAGCCATGCTTTCCAATAGCCCTTGGGTGTATTTTCCAAGTGCTAAAGCCTGTGACCTGGTTGAATTGAGATGTAAGAGAGTCCTTTCAGGAATACCACAGAAAAATACCTCTTTTTAGTATTTTTTTTAATATATATCTACTCTACTAGACAGCCGGATATGAGGGTTTGAAGAGAACATGCAGGTGTGATCAGTTGGATGGGATGTTGCCTGTATCACATAGGGGCACAGGTGTTCACACCTTAAATGTGTTACGCATAACTCTGTTCTCTATATATACTCTCTCTATGTGTATATATATCTGCTGTCTAGTAATATTTTCTGTCCCACCACTGCAGATACACCTGAAAGTTGCAGAGTTAGGAAAACCAACTACTTTTTCTAGTGTGCTGTCCTCTAACTGAAGTGTTGAGCTCCTGCTGAAGTGACACTTTGTGGTCATCAAAATACTGAATATTGACAGATGTCCTTTTCAACATTATAGCTGGTCCTGTAGTTACACCAGTTCCCACAAGACCTCGAGGTCCTTTTCTTCATGCAGTCCTCTATGCTGACTGGCAAACTGAAGAGAAAGGCTTTTTGCCTCCCTAAAAATACGCCACACTCATTAAATGAGCAGTAAGTCCTGTTAGGAGGTCACTGGTCACCCAAGTCATTGGAGGCTGCTCCACACAGTGGAGCTGGCAGGTGTTGTCCCACACAATGCAGCATTTTCCATCCAACAAGGCTTAAATTATTTTATACTTGCAGAGACTCTCAACTCTCTTTGTTGTAGAGCCTAAATGAACAACCTGCAGCACATACTCTGCAGATACGGCTGGCTGCAGCTTATTAACCACATTCTCTGCCCAGGACCAGACAGTGAAGGAGTGACTGATCTTCCATACTGCACTGGACAACTTTAACATTAAAAGATCAGGAAAATAGACCAAATAAGCACATCAAGGCTGGCTGCCCCCTGCTTCCTTGAAGAACATACAATCCTTAACATGAACAGTGCAGAAATTCTGGTGAATGCATACCTGCTTACATGCAAAAGAACAAAAGAGACCTTTCCTGTGCAACTGCTGTCAGTGAAATGAATGAACCACTGAAAACGTAACCTGCCTACCATACTCCTTTGTCCCATGATGGTCAGAGACAGGCTGGCTGATTAACAAGGAGAGCAAAATCCTTCTCTCTTACATAACTTAAAGGACCACAGGTACCTGACCCCCAGCTATAGCCAAGTTAAGGGTAACACTTCCAGTTTAGAATATTCCCAAGAAGGAACATGCAGGTCAATCATGCCTAGTTATTCTCCACTGCTGTCATTAGTAGAGCACAGTCTTATTTCCTAGGGTTTCAAATTCTGAGCGGAGAGTAGAGTGAAACCCATGGGAAGACTTAGGCCTAAAGAGGAGTTCAGAGTTGCAAGTTGTCCATCTGGACCTACGCTAACCTCTCATGGTCTCTTCTTTTTTGTAGGCAACATCTTTGTCGTCAGCTTGTCTGTCGCAGACCTTGTGGTTGCGGTTTATCCGTACCCTCTGATCTTGAGTGCCATCTTCCACAATGGATGGACCATGGGAAATGTCCACTGCCAGATAAGTGGGTTCCTGATGGGCTTAAGTGTCATCGGGTCCATTTTCAACATCACGGCAATCGCAATCAACCGCTACTGCTACATCTGCCACAGCCTGCGGTACGATAAGCTCTTCAACCTGAAGAACACCTGCTGCTATCTCTGCCTGACCTGGATACTCACGGTGGTGGCAATTGTGCCAAACTTCTTTGTTGGCTCCTTGCAGTATGACCCCCGGATTTACTCCTGCACCTTTGCCCAGACGGTGAGCACATCGTACACCATCACGGTGGTGGTGGTTCACTTCATCGTCCCGCTCTCCGTCGTGACATTTTGCTACCTACGGATCTGGATTTTGGTGATTCAAGTCAAACACCGGGTGAGACAAGACTGCAAGCAGAAGCTCAGGGCAGCTGACATCCGAAACTTCTTGACTATGTTTGTGGTTTTTGTCCTTTTTGCTGTGTGCTGGGGACCATTAAACTTTATTGGCCTTGCTGTTTCAATTAATCCTTCAAAAGTGCAGCCACACATTCCAGAATGGCTTTTTGTCCTGAGCTATTTTATGGCCTATTTTAACAGCTGCCTCAATGCTGTGATCTATGGGCTTCTTAACCAGAATTTTCGGAAGGAATACAAAAGGATATTGCTGACACTGTGGACTCCCAGGCTGCTGTTCATTGATGTGTCCAAGGGCGGGACAGAAGGGATGAAAAGCAAGCATTCTCCAGCCATAACAACCAACAACAACCACGCTGAAATACACCTATGAGTCAGGACAGTACTATTTATTCTGGATTACAGTTGTATATATAATATATAAGAGCCTTTCTAGCTGTGTGCATTGCACAGCTGATATTGCCCTCATGCAAGGAAGGAGTCTGCAACCTTTCATGCTTAGCTTATTGCAGTGACATCAAGGCTTTGAGTAAGGATTTTTCAGAATGGAAATGACTAATCTTTTTGTTTTTTCATATGTCATCTTTCACTGTGTGCCTAATTAATTGGTTTGGTTGCTTTTGCCACAAGCATGCCAATACCCGAAAAGGGAAGCGTTCAGAGTGCATGGAGAAATGCAGTTATGCTTGAAATGCACCCTTCAAGAGACAGCAAAATTGCCATTTATTACACACAAACCTTTCTCCCCTCCCTCTGAGTTCTATTTTTCTAGCATTAACTTAACCCAAACTGTATCAAACAAAGTGTAAACTGCATGGCTTTTTACATTTTAGATAGGTAACTGTATTAGCCAGCAGGCGTATGTATGGGCATGGTGTGTGTTTTCCTTTTTCTTTCCTCTTGAGGTTTAGGAGCTAGCCTGGGCTAGATGTGAGGCAGGCAGAAGCCAGACCAGTGTGTGTCCGATGCACTCATTTTAATTGAATATCTACAGATATTAAGTATCCTTGCATTCTCCTTCCCAGGCCATGAGTAAGAATATGGCATATGACATAATCTAATTGCAGGAAGATACTTGGAGCCTGATTCTAATTTAGGCAGTATCCTGTCACGGCCAGCAGTAATTCCAAACATCTTTCAAAACTCACTGCTACATGAACATCACAAAAAAAAAGATGAACATAGCAGAGTCCCATCTGTGTAATGCAGATTGCAGCTTTTAAATTCCAGTAACACTGACACTTGCAGACAAAGGGAGAAGGGGAAGGCGGTGTTTTGTTCCAAAAACCCCTCCTTTTGCCCATCACAGAACATGAATTTGCTGACGGGAGAAAAAGTGGAGATTTTTTTCCCATTTTGTTCACGTACAGAACTGTAATTAACTCATGGAGCTGGGAGACGAAAGCTACTTAAGCATAATTATGCATCAGTTCTGTTAAAGCCCGAACTGTGCTATCTATATCATTGGAAACAATGTCATGAAGTGCTGGAGAGGCCAGTATCACATTAGACACAAGCACATGGGCAAAGATAAGGCTGTTTCTTTAATGGAGTATGAAAGGGGGGTGTGTGTGTGTGACGGCAGCTGTCTGTAAATATGATTACTTCTTTGTTTCCTTAGCTTCATTGTGAATTCATCTCTTTATGGCTTTAAATATGTGGATTCCTGCTTTGAAACAGTCCCATAGAATCAACAGGTAAGACTCCCCTGGTGCAACTCTACCTTCAGGTTAGCACACCTGCCTTGATGCCGGTGTGCTGAGTGGCACAGCAGGGAGAGGGGCAGGTCTGAGCCCTGGGGGTCTAACGAGGACGGTAGGCAGCCCTGCCCCTGGTGAAGGACTGCAGTTTTCTCTCTTTGGTTCTAGTCAAAGCAGGACTAGTTCCCAGCGCTGAGCGCTGAAACACCGAGACCAGGCTTTGTAGGCGCCTGGAGATGGAGGTACGTAGGATTTCCCCAAAGCCTGAGCAGCCTGTGTGCCTAATCCTTAGTGAAGATAGTGTGCCATTTGTGCACTGCTTTCTGAAACCAACTTGCTGCTGAATGTCCCTTCTGCTGATTTTTGGGAGGAAAAGGAATTGAGAGAAATTAAGCCTATTTCTGACGTGGGCCAAGGAACTCTGCGTGATGCGTTGCCTCCATGAGGACTGAGTGTCTCTGCTGCTGCTGCCACGTGGTGAAGGTCACTACAGTACCAGGGGGGGCCTGCATTTATAGGGTGCCTCGGCACTTAGGAAGTTTCAAACTTGAACATCTCAGCCACTTCAGCTGATTGTTGTTTTAAAATGCACTGCAGCCAGCCTCCCATAATAGGAATCAAACTGAGTTCTGTTTTGGCCTCTTAATCTGCCTCAGCATGGCCAAATAAAGGTATTTTGACCCTCAGAAATAACTGTTGTCTGTTCGCCTTCCAGAAAAACCACCCTGGATGAATTCACACCATTCCATGCAAGCAAAATCATTTTGAATTAAACTTGGATAAGAAAAGCACTGAGGAATCCATAACTGCAGGGAGTGTTTGTCCCATCACACCAGGGAGATGTCCCGTGTTCCATGACTAGTCTTCAAAGTCATTTGCAATTAACCACAACAGTGTTAGTTAGAATCACATTAGCAAATAATTTGAAGCATCTAGTGCCAAGTGAAATGTACTGCTTAAAGACAATTGTGAAGAATCTTGTGCAAGTTTGCCAAATATCTCAAATACCCCAAAACTGGGGTTTCATCTTATGGATTCTTGTCTCTTTAACTGAATGTTTAGTGAAGGTAATGTGGTATGGTTTGGTTTTTTTATTCTTTAAGCTTGTATTTGCACTATTTCTTATTCAGGCTCCAAAGTTATCAGCCAGCAAGTATTTGAACCAAACCAAGTCCAAAGAGGTCCCAGAGAGGCAAGCTGTGAGAGTCCCTGCTACACCTGGCAGGAATGGGAGCAGCAGGAGCACGATAGGGCATCTCCCCAGGACTCGGAGAGTCACCGCTCAACCAAACTATGCAAAATAATCTGCTTGTCTTCTGCTGCAGGGTCTGAGCCCGGCTCCTGCCCACGTCTCTGCAAGGGACAGGCAAAGTACCTGCTGTGCTGGGGTGGGTGTGAGCAGCTCCCTGCAGTGCAGACCCCGCAGGCTGGGCATGGCTCTGTGGTGGGTGCAGGATGGCTCTGGCAGCACAGGGAGCACAGCCCTGGCGTGACCTGTTCAGAAGGGCTCTGAGTGTCCCAGGGAGGTGCCCAGGGCTGGGCTGATTCAGCCACCATGGTTGGAGGCTTGAGCTCAGTCCTGCTGGAACTGAGGTTTGCAATATGAAGCATGAAAAGCAGGGAATGTGGCCTCAAACAGGAAACACTGTGCCGTTCGTTAGCACTTTGGGAGAGGCAGCGCTTAGGATAGGACAGAGTTTTTTATTGACTTATTTTAAAACTACCCGAGCAGCTCCTTATTTTCATGTTAAGAAATGGTTAACAGGGTACAGAGAGTTTATTTTTGTTAGCATTTGTTTACAGAAAAAGGGAAGTGTGTTTTAGCTGAGAATTCTGAGCAGTGTCACAGCTTCCCTATGGGAATCTAGCTTTAATCCAAATTTGAGATTTCAATGAGATCCCACAGCTTAAATCGCACTCTGCCAGTTCCACCTGTTGCATATCTGGCCTTAAGTCTCATTGAGATCTCGTATAAACTAGTTTCAAATCACTTGCTCTGGGTTTGATCTGGTGTGTCAAATACCTATTCTAGTCCCAAACTCTAAAATTGTTGTCGTGGAAACTTATGGAGAGGCAGTATTGCTGTGAAGGAAGATGAATCTCTTGCCACAAAGAAATATTTTTGGATGTTGCTAATGAATGTTGTTTAATCTATTTAAAAAGAATGTAACCAATATATTTATATATAAATGTGTATTGCACATGCTGTTTTCATTTTAATGTTTGATTGAGAATCCTTCAGTATACTTTCCTATTGCCATTTTTGTTCATAAAATAGATTAATTCCCTTTACCAGTCAAAAATGTAATAAATCTGCCATTGGACTACTTACTGATTTTTTTTCTCCACTAGGAGTTACTTTTTAATAAATATTTGGAACATCAACTTGGGTTTTGTTGACTCCCAGAAAGCAGATTGAATTGACAAACATACTTGAGTTCAGACATATCTCAGCAGCCCAGCTTAGACCTGGAGGTGAATGACCCAGGGCATCTGAGACGTCTCCTTGGATCCACATGTTTTCTTTCGCCTGCCTGTGAGCCAGCTGCCTGATGCACTCTGGCCTTCCTCATCAGGGAAGAAACTTTCTCCATACAGCCATTGGTCTCCTCACTGTGTGTCCCTTCAAAGCCCTTTGTCTTTCTTGTGCCTCTCCATGCCTATCCGTATGTCTATCCATCAGGTGCTATGGAAGCAGAGTTTGTCATATCCATTTCCTTGCCCTTTCCTGGGAAGGACAGCACAGCCACACTGTGAACAGCAGGGTGTGGGAGCCGGGGTGGTCACAAGTCAGGGCATAAGGTGGTGTTGGGTTGTAGGGAAGGGATGGGACGGAGAGGGTCACCCTGGGCTGGAGGCACAGTGAGGGCTGACACACATTTGGTCTCCGTCACGGAGCTTTGTGAGGATGCAGTATCCAAGATGTTCTATTTGTGTTCGTTTCCCCACCTCTGTTTTGGGGCAGGTTTTGCTGTATTCATTCAGTTCTTCAGACAATGGGTTCTGTCCACAGGTTGCACTGATTATATTCCCATGCTGGCTTGACTGGAGCTGTTCTGGGGGAGTCCCTGGGCTGGTTGTGAAGCAGGAAAGATGGGAGTATGGAGGGGTCCAATTGTAACTGCAATTTGAGCTCCTGTTTCCTAACCAGATGTCACATATAGCCATGGTGTTACGGTACTAGAGGCTGAGATTATCCAGTAAAACAAAGAATATCCATTAAACCAAAGAAGTGCTGGAAAGCCATGGAGCAGATGTATTGAATGAACAAGGACTATTCATTCAATGACGTCCCCAAGCAGTATTGTTACTTTTTTTCCTAATCTTTTCCAACAGGTGTGGTGGCCGGTGAACATACATTGTGTTAGGGTGACCAAAAAGGCTTCTCCCGGGATGCATTGTTCTGTTAGGTTAATCTATCCCAGTTTGAATTCCCCGGTTGGCTGTCAACTTCTACCCCTTCGTCACTCCCCCAGAGTTTCCCCATTGGTCCCCGTTCCTTAATCCCGCTTTTTCCACGCCCCCGGAGAAAACTGTGAGCTTCGGGATTATGTTCGTATTTGCCTCTTCACCCTTTGACAGTGTAGGAGCAGTAAATGCTCCTGCCCAGAACGCACTCTGCTACCGACTGTGATATTGAACCCACCCGTGCGTCTGTGGGGGCACGCGGGACCCCACGGAGCCGGGCAGGGACCGTATTAAACAGGCACTGGACTTCACCTGCTGCTTCTGCAGTGAGGCCTGCAATGCTTGGTGATGTGACACACTGAAAGCAGTGTTTATGATAGTAGCAAATCTCAAAATGTCTCTCTGAGCAGAGCTGCCAGAAAACCCTATCATGGACTCGTACCTGCTGTTTCTACCACGTGGAACTGAATGAATTGAACTGTCAGAAGTGAGGCAGTGTTATTTATTTACTTACTTGTCACAAAGTATAATAACTGGGAGATAAGACAGAGATATAAAAGACAAGAGGTGTGATAATTTATTACCAGGGTAAAATCTCACTCATGGTGACTATTTAGAAATCAGTATTTGTCCTAATCTATTTACCTCCAAGTTTATAATTTATGACATGAAACCAGTCAGTAAAGAGCTACTGCATATGTATTTAGAATTTTATTGGAAAAATGAAAATCACTGGACCTAATGCGATATTTCTTACCACAAAAACCCTGAGATAAGAAATGCAGAATAGGTTCTTATAAGAACTCTGTGATGGGATATGCAAATTTTTTTCATTGGTGATAAGAACCATAAAATTCATATCACTCACGAACTACACTTGTGAATGGAGGCTCCATAATATTGTTAACTGAATTTTCATTTTCTAGTGCTTGTTTATAATATCCATTATTCATGGGCTATAAGTACTGTACATCAGAGATAGAATTTACAGTACAGGGTCGGTTTCCAGAGCAAACAAGGTGGGTCTGAACCATTAACTGAAATATGTTTCTATGTTTTCTTCCAAGCATGGTCTCTTGAGAAGGTTTTTAGCTCAAATGATTGCTTCTAAGAGGTCAGGGAAACTTTAATGTGTTTTAGACGAGGTGCAACATCAGTACAGTCACAGCTTGCTTAGATTACTTTTTAAAGAGACTTGAGCCATCAAACCATTTTATAAGTCTATCCAGTTGAAGCACATAATTTATTTTGTATGTAGAATGTTTTATAGGTAGCACATTTAATAAACTGTTATGTCCTTCCTTCATCATTGTGCTCCTCCTGCAAGCAAAATTTCTGAATTTCCCTGGAAATAGGGTGCAAAATTGTTTTCTCAACAGTAAGCAGGTTGCTTTGCCTTGAGGTAGGTTTCCACTGGTTTTGATAAGTGTGTAGGATAGAGTTGTTAATGTGGCATCAAAATACAACCATCTCCTGGGTGAAAAGTGACAGCTGTTTTGCAATTTAAAAAAAAAAGGCATGGAAAAAGCTCCAAAACAATTTGCAGGAAATAATTGTAATAGACTTTTCTGGTTGAAATAAGAGAGGAATATTTGAAGGGATTGTACTTAAACTGGGACCTGACCAGGACAATGAAGTTAAGAAACCCCTTAATATAAAAAAATGACCCAAGGATTTTTATGGCACAGGGACACGCAGGTGGCAGGGAATGGGTGTCTGGCTGCAGAGAAATAGGCAATACAGTAAGGAGCACTAAAGAAATGTGTAGAAAACCAGAGCACACTCCAGAAACTATTAAATGGACACATGTATTGGTAATTTAGTAAGCTTTTGCTTTTTGGTCTTTTTTGCCTTTCCCTCCCCAGCTATGATTTAGTTATAAATAGTGAAGTGATTACTGTCAAATGCTCCCAAAGGACAATTTTCTTTTGATTTGTGTCAGCTCTGGAGAGCCCCAAGCTGTAGGAATGGTAACCTGGGCACAGCGTGGCCAGACAGGGATAGGATAGGGCTGATGAGCTGGCCCTGGAGGGGAGGGGAGTCACACCCACCCCGAAGGGCTTAAATCCCCCTGGGGAGAGGCTGTGCTTTCCCAAGCAGTGCATGGCTGAAAGAGGAGGATGCTGTTATGCTGTGGCTGCTGTGCCAGCCCCAGGGCTGCTATAGGGCTCCAGCACCCAGAGGTGGTGCAAAACTGAGACCACATCCAGTTGCAGTGGGGACTGGTGAGACTAAACCAGGAGAGACACCTCACTGAGGTAGGAGGGGGCAGTTCTGCCCCAGCAGTGGGGAGCTGAGGGAGGGAGGATTGCTTCCTTGGCACAGTACTCTTTATGGGAAAGTCAAAACGTTCTAGAAAGCAGATGTCTCCTGTGGAAAAGAGAGGTGCTCTGTCCTGGCAGCTTGTGGCTTTCCCTGCCCTGCTGGTGGTGATGGAGGAATTAGAGTGGTGACCAGGGGTGTTTTTCACACTCAGGACCTGTACCTCTTGCTGCCCTGCACTGGCTGTGCCCCTCCCAGCCCACCTGTCCCCACAGAGCTGCTGTGCTCCTGACTGAGCTGATGGCACCAAGCCCCAACACACCCAGCTCAACCTAGGGGGTGTGAGAAATGTTAAATATTTAGGTAATGACACAGGTTAAACCCTACTTGGCTTAGTCATAACCAAGCCATGCATGAAAGTGGTAGCAGGGCCTTTGTCTGCAAACCTTGAGGGCAGTTGCTTCCACATGAGACTCTCCTGATGTCTCCTAGACCAGAAATTACCTTCCTTCCCAGGGCTCATCCCTTGCCTGAAGGCCACCACTGAAAGAGAGGAATAGGTGAAGGAAAAAGAGCTGCACTTTGGCTTGAAGCCCTTTGGATTCTAGAGTAGATCTTATACTGCTTTCCTCGTTGTATAGAAATGTGTATATGTATAATTACTTACTTATTGACATAGCCTGGGTTTTCCTAAAGGAATCAAGACCAGTTGTACATTTCAACTCATTTGCTGCACAAAAGTTCTGGGTTTTTTCCTCCTGGGTACTTCAGAGCAGATGGAAAACACAGCAGGCGCTGCTAATGTTTTTCTACCCTTGGGAAAACTTGTCACAGTTACCTGTTTATATTGTTTATTTTGACATTTTGCTGCCTGAAACTGCTCTGTAACATAAAAGCACATGCAGGGCGGTTAGAGGTGAAGTCTTACAGATTCACTTATACTTGAACAACTGAAAATCAATAACCTACAAGCAACAAAGAAAAATGTGGGGGTTTGTGTGTGTGGAAGAAGGCTGGTATTTTTATTTTTACTGCGGAAATGCAATGGAATTATTTGGGTGGGAAGGGACAATAAAGCTCGTTCAATCCCAAATCCCCTGCCATGGGTAGGGACACATTCCACTGGACCAGGTTACTTGAAGACTTCCAGGGATGGGGCAACCACAACCTCCCTGAGTAACCTGTGCCAGGGCCTCACCATCCTCAAAGGGGAGAATTCCTTATATCTAATCTGTGCCTGTCCTCTGTCAGTTTGAAGCCATTATTCCTGGTCCTGTCATTCTATGCCCTTGTAAAAATCCCTCTCCAGCTCTCTTCTGGCTCCTTTAGGTACTGGAAGGTGCTGTAAGGTCTCCCCAGAGGTCCTGTATTTCCATCAGGGAATGCAGGGGTTTGCACTTTGTGTATCAGTGACTGGAAAGTGTAAAATGAGCTTTGCTTTAGTTGCAAAGCTTTTCCTTTGCTTTTTCAATGGGCAATGGAAGCCTCAGTTTATTTTTGCCATGTTCTTAGGATTGCACAGAAAAAGAATTAGGAGGCTGGTAATACAGACACTGAAGGGGTTCTGTGCTCAGCATGTTTAAAAAGTGAAGTTCGTAGATGAAAAGCAAGGCCTGCTGGCTGGTCTGTGTGAGTCCTGCTCTGCAGCGGGAATCGGCGCCACTCAGTGCCTTTGTAAGAGCTCAGAAGTGGGGATGCTTCTCCCCTGCTGATGCCATCTGAGGGCTGGAGAGATTTGGCCAGGCTTTATTCCAAGAAGGAAATAAAGACTTTGTTTATAACTGTGGGTCCTCAGGCTGACAGACTGTGTCATTTCAGATGCCAGACCTTTCCCTCGCTCTGTTTTCTGATGCTGAAATTTTGGAAAACAGTGAATAGTCTTTACTGCTCCCACCCCAAGAGGCAGCATCTTGTGAGTGCTTGTAGCTGGTTGCTTGCCTTGGAGTGTGTTTGTGGGTATTGTTGTTTGAGGAATTGCTGTTACACGTAAGTGACCTCTTTGAAGGGGCACGGAGCTGGGCTGGAACAGCACAGCTGGTGATAATAGCTGGGATGGCAATTGCACAATCTCTCCATCTTCATGCTTTGTGGAGTATGGTAATCGGGCTTTTGGGTAAGGAACAAATTGCACCTCTCTAACTGTGCTGTCCTCTGGGGCTGCAGCAGAGAGTATTTACCACAGCCTGGGATGGATGTGGGATGGCCACCCCGGAGCAATTTCTGTAGGTCTTCTTAGTTCTGAATGTTGGTGTCTTGATCTGCTCATAACTCAGACTTCTTAGTTGTGCACTTGCATCTGAAATTTACTTTTGAGCCTTTGAAGTAAAATGAATCCTGAATAACTCTCTGAATTCAGAGCTTTCAGCTGAGAGTTATCTCAGTGTTTAACAGAAATTAATACTAGCCATTAAACATCTCAGCTGCTAATTAAATGGACTATTTCTATGTTATGTGTAAATCCATCCATATCTTCACTTTGCAGCCGAACAGAATTTCATTAAGGCACTTCAGTAGCTGTAAAGGGACAGAAACAGCATTTTGGGGTATTTTGGGTTTAGTGAATTATGTCACTGTCTTGTAGTGATTACTAAATACCTTAATGATATGTCTGGTAGAATTTATCCTAGTTTTGGCAGGGCCATTAGGATGATAAACAGCCCAGCAAGGAAGAGTAAATTACAGCTGAGTTCAGAAGTGGTGCTTGAATCTTTAAGTCCATAGTTGCTGTAAGTTATTACAAGGATGTGTAAAAAGAGCTAGATAACTTTGTATACAAGTCTATTTGTCAGACATACTGCACATCAAACACTGACTTAAGCTGCAGTTCCTTTATATGATCCATGTGGAAAGGCTCCTTTTCCAGCCTCTGTTCTCATATTTTTAGTTAGCAGCGAGCATTGACTCTGGTTTCTTGGGTTTTGTGTCAGCTTGAAGAGTGGATGCTACCTAATGGTTGAAGCAGGGGACTGAGTGGAGGTGACAAGTCAGGACATCTTGCCTCTGTTCTTGCCTCTTTCTGCTTGTTTCATGACCTTGAACTGAAGCATGTTTTACCTTTGGTTTTGAGATACAGTTAATTACACTGCAAAACAGTGAGGGTGAGACAAGTTATCTAAGGGAATTGCACAATGATTAAACCTTAATTTGCTTTGTGATTTCTTTGTTTCTCATTAACCCTGCTGAAGCAGGACCTTCGAAGTGAAAATCAGAGGTGAATATTGGTTTTAGAAGTGTAGAGGATTGAATAAGTCAGCTGAGACAAGGCTTTGCAGAGCCCCTGGTTTTACACTGGCCTGGGGCAAAACCCAGGGCCTGGGTCCTGGGTAACAGGTTGTCACACTGCAGTAGTCCCCTGATTTTTTTTTTTTTAATTTATTTTTTTTCTGTAACAGAGCAACTGTTGTGAGAACAGTCAAAAGCAATGGGGGAAAGATCAGATCTGCAGGCCATGTTTAATTTGCTTAGATGTGCAAGTATCTGTAACACATTAGAGTCCAGTCAAGTTCGTTTATAATTTCCCTCATGGTATTTGTGGAATTGTTTCAATGCAGACATAGGACTGATTTTATTTTTATTTGTTTGGTGTTCATACTAATGTCTACTGTCTAAATCTAGTGTCTGCGGGTGTTGTGATAACTGAAATGAGCCAGTTTTCTTGGCTTGTGAAAATGATTTGTGACACTCAAACGTCAGATTTGCTGCCATACTCTTTGGCCATACTGAGTAATTCTCCCTCCGGTGTTGGGTCATGCATATGTATTTGTGGACTAAACTCCTCCTGTAAGTGTATTAGGGAGGAAACAGTAGGACTGATTCTTTTTCTTTGTTTCCCAGCAAAGTGAACAAGACTAATTTCACTGGAAGCTGTGGTTATGCTAATGTAACACTAGTGTAGGAGGAGAACTGGGCCCAATCCAGTATGATTTGGTTTTATCAGTTAGAAATTAGGACTGTTGGAGGTTTAAGTGGCAATAAAAAATGAAAGTGAGAAGTGATTTAATGATAGAAGTATAAATAGATCTTTTTAAAAAATTGGAGATTGCTCCAGCAGGTTCACGTGTAGGCAAAATTAACAATATCCATGGTGTTTGCAAGGGGGGAAAATGTACCTTATTCAGCTGACATGGGGCTAGGGATTTAGTGGGAATTGGCCAGCAAAAGCAGCAGCCCTTTTGAGAAAGGAATGTAGGAGTTATAGTCTGTGAGGCTGGGGGTCACTCTGTCTCACTATACCAATGCCTTCTGGTGTTAAAAAATCACTTCTGTGCTCTACAAAACTACATCATGTCTGTATTGAATATTCGTAAATACAATGGCAGACTGTATTTGGAGAGAAATCAGCAATACTACAGTAATTTGTATGTATACACATACATATAAACACGCACAGGTAGTACGGTTACTGCTAGAGTCTCTCAATTTGAGGAAAAACAGCCGTGGCTGTGTGCACTAGTGAGAGATATATCCATGTAAAAAATGTATATTTTAAGCTACTGTGAAGACCTGTCAAAACTGAGGCATAATAGCTTGTGTTCTCAACAAGAATATCTCATCACTTAGATTAGAACCATTTAGCTTGGAAAAGACCTTTAAGAACACCAAGTCCCACCAAGCTCTGCCAAGTCCAGCACTAATCCATGTCCCCAAGTGCCACATCTGTGTGTCTTTTAAATCCCTCCAGGGATGGTGACTCCACCACTTCCCTGGGCAGCCTGTTCCAATGCTTGACGGCCCTTCCAGTGAAGGAATTTCTCCTAATATCCAATCTAAACATGCCCTGGAGCAACTAGAGGCCGTTTCCTCTTCTGTTGCTTGTTACCCGGGAAAAGAGACTGACACCCACCTGGCTACAACCTCCTTTCAGGCAGTTGTAGAGAGTGATAAGGTCCCCCTTGAGCCTCCTTTTCTCCAGGCCAAACACCCCCAGCTGCTCCTCATCGGCCTTGTACTCCAGACTGTTCCTCAGCTCCGTCCCCTTCTCTGGACACACTTCATCCCCTCAGTGTCCTCCTTGTCATTAGGGGCTCAAAACTGAACACAGGATTTAAGGTGTGGCATCACCAGCACAGGGGGACGGTCACTGCCCTGGTCCTGCTGCCACACCATGGCTGACACAGGCCAGGTGCCATTGGCCTCTTGCCCACCTGGGCAGAGCTGGCTCCTGTTCAGCTGCTCTCAACCAGCACCCCCAGGTCCTTTCCCTCCAGGCACCTTCCAGCCCCTCTGCCCCAACCCTGGAGCACTGCAGGGGTTGTTGTGTGTGCAGGATCCACCCCTCTGCCTTCCCCAGCCTTACACAATTGGCCTTGGCCCGTCAATCCAGCCTGTCCAGATGCCTCTGCAGAGCCTTCCTCCCAGCCAGCCCGGTGTCATATGCAAACTGACTGAGTATGCTCTTGATCCCCTCATCCAGATAATTGATAGAGATAATAGACAGGACTGGCCCAAACAGAATTTGTCACAATTAGCTGTAAAATTGCATCCACTGCTTCGGTTTGTCAGCTAGACTGAGTTTCTACAGCTTCTGAGTCACTTCGGATGGATTTTATGTAGATGGGACAAGACGTGTGAGGGGTAAATGTTTTGCAGACAATTTCACAGCTGCTGTGAAATTAGATATTCAATTATATTATCTGCTGGGTTTCATTGTTCAGAAAGATACCTAGAGGTTTTGTAATCATCCTTTTCTAAATAATTTAACTGATGTTAGGACTGTTGCTGGCTGTGTGAAATTCCACCTAAGTGCTTGCTCATCCCTGGGCCAGCTTCAGGCAAGCAGCTTGTGCAGTGACATCTTGACTCTTTGCCAGTGCCTTAGGTACCTATTTCCTGCCCTGTCACTGGGGCATGGGTGATTTCAGTGCTCAAATACAGCCCTAAATTTATATATGGAGTTAGGCAGGAATCCTGAGAAATATGAGCCTGAATTAAGAGACCACTTCAGCACTGGGCTAGGCTGGCATGGGGATCTTTGAGCACCTGCCTGGCTCCCACTGGACTGCCTTTGGCTCTAGGTGAGATACCAGAATATTATCATGTCAGTAAAGAATAATTACCTGGGTGGTATTTCTTTTCATAAAGGGAAATGCAATCACTTCTTCATTTGACATATTTCTGATAACAAGCTGGTTAAATCAGGTGAAATGAAGGCATTGTGTTTTAGGCCCCCTATTCTGTTAACAGCATGGAGGGTATGAGTCAAACGGGGAAGTCTGAAAAGCGGATGGTACAGAGTGATTG
Source organism: Struthidea cinerea (assembly GCA_013397865.1). Lineage (NCBI taxonomy): Eukaryota > Metazoa > Chordata > Aves > Passeriformes > Corcoracidae > Struthidea > Struthidea cinerea. The sequence continues at coordinate 554,704 of VZTI01005482.1, forward strand.
CTCTGAGGACTCCCTGGTCACAGGATTTATGTGCTCAGTCAGACCAGAGCTCTGCAGTCACTTGTGCTGGTAGCACTATCACCACTGGTTTGGCCTGTGGGATGCAAATCTGCCACAGAGTCCTTTGCAGTGCACAGCAGTGCTTGCGAAAGTCTGTGGAAGAGGCTTTGGTAGCCAGCCAAGCCCTGGTCAGCCCTCGCTTGATGTTTATTTTTGGGTATTTTCTTGGAATAAAATGTGCTTGGGAGTCTAGTGATAGGGAATGGGGACGAAGGAGTCTGAAGGAAAGACTGAAACAGCAGGATCACTGCTCCTGTCTTTCCTTGTTTCCACATCTGTCCCATTAGCTGTACCTGGCTACTTCCAGATTGAGGGGATGCCTAGAGCATCCATGCCCAGGTGGCTCACTGTTGTAGGATGCCAGCAAAGCTGAGTCCAGGAAAAGCTAAAAAATACCAAGCAGGTATTTACAGTGATGAAGTGAAAAAATGCATTTATTGATTACTTTTTAAGGTGAATCAATCTTAAAAAGAAGAGCCAAAAAGACTTTTTATTATACCATTACTAAGACTTAACTTGGGCAAACTGCCATAATAGCAATTACTGTACTTTGGTGTTCTTAAGGCTGCCTGTGAGACAGGGTTAAGAGGTGAAACCATTTGTTATTTCCTCTACTATCCGAATATAAATTGTATGTCCTGTAACATTTGGTAAGGCTAGACTTTTCAGAGAAACCAGAAGCTCAATTATTCATGTTCTATATTAACATCAGTATTTCATGGTTAAGAGGCATTTATGTGAGCCTGGTGAGATTTTTAAGCCTCCTTTATTTTGTGTTGTATTTAGGGAAAGACTTTAACTCTGCAAACAGGCCGATAGACTGAGGCATGGACTTAATTCATGTGAAGTTGTTCTGCTCAGCTGGAGCTTTAAAACAGAATGATGCGGCCATGCTGTGCTTGATCCTCATCCTGGTGCAGATCCCTCTTGTGGCTATGGCATGGGACATGGAGCTCTTGAGAGATGATGGGAAGTCTTACTGTTGACTTCTCGGGATGCTGGAGCAAGTCCCATTCTGGGTGATGTCAACTCAGCTCCTCAGTGTTGAGGATTTTGTGCACACAGGTACAAATTATGTAGGTGCCCAGAGGGAAGCTTCACTGAAATACAGGTCAGAGAGCCCAGCAGTCTTACTCAGACTTGCCTTGTTCTTCTCTGTGCTCTAACCTTGGAGAGTTGCAGGTTGTCACGTTTGTTCCCATCTGACAAGTGAGATGGAGTTGGTTGTTCTGCTCATGCACAAAGATGCTTGGACTCATCTTGGCTCTCCTGTGTTTAAATTTATAACCCTGAACTTGAGTACCTACTGTGAGGAGAGATTTAAATACCTGGAGTAGCCTGAATTCCTCTGTGGGTGAGCACCATAATCGAATTTAGATAAAGGGAAAGAGCATTTCGGAAAACCCAGGGGGAATAAAACCTGGTGATTTCTACAAGGGCAAGGTTCGTGGAGGTAGGCAGAGAGCTTTCACTGCAGGACTTGTTTTGCTGTTTTATCCCTGCAATGAGCATGTCTTCCCTCTGGCAAGCCCTGGTCCTACCACAGTGACATGTTGAGGGGAGAGCTTGTGACGCAAGAGGGAGATGCACCAAAACACTTGGTTTCTGCCACTGAAACACTCCAGTATTTCTATTAACGCAAATATTTCCCTATTTTGAGTTACCTTCCTTGTCTGCACTCTTCTCCCTTTTGTATTAAGGAAAAAAACCCACCAACTGCTTTTTTGCTAATCTGTTTATGATCAGGTCACAGCCATTCAAAAAACAAAACAACAAACAACCAAATAAAACAAATCCTCTTTCTAAAATCTTCCCTTTGTGGCATGGTTCAGCTTTGATTTTGATGTTTTATTAGAGCAGCAGAGTTCACACTGCAGTAACCAGAGGCCAATTGCTACTTCAGTACAAAGCTTGCTTCCCAAGAGTCTCGTAACTTGCCTGTTCAACAAGTAAATATCTGTTGTCCTGCAAAACTGAAGTATTGTCTTAAAAGTATTCATGCTTTCTCCTCCCTTTTCCTCTCTGTTCACCCCACCCCTTCCTACCACCAAGGCTTCCCCAATACTCTTGCTCAAGTTCAAGCACACTTCGAGCCAACAGCTGATATTGGCAAAAGGAATGTACAAGAGGTCACCCTGGTCGTGGGTCCTGCCTGCGTCCCCACCACTCACAGCTGCAGCCAGCTATGTCACACACGCTATCATAGGCAGAACAGAACTCTATCTTAAAACCAGAAAGGCAACCCTAACCCCTTCCAGCTCCTAGAAGGCCGTTCTAGTGACTCTTAGTTCCCAGTGGAACTTGCCTGCATATGTCAATGTTTGGGGGTTTTTTGCACTGTTCTTCATCTTACCTAGCTGTTCCCCTTCTTCAGTGTGGTTGTCTTGCTGCTGTATTTCAATGAAGTTGCTATGTCTCTCCTTACTCGTGCCTTGGTTAATGCTGGCAGGTTCGGCTTCCAGGCCAGGTAATGCCAGAAGTATAAAACAGGAGAAATGAAGCTCTTGTGCTCTGCCTCCCCGTGCTGTGGGAAGCTTTGCCTGGAGCAGCATCTCTTCCTGCCTTTAGGAACAGGTGAGGGAGCAAAGGGCAGTGCACACAGCTGGAAATGTTTCTGCTGTTTCTGTTGTGTAGAGCTGTCCTGTGCACATTTCACTCGCTTTTAAAAGCATCAATGGCATCTAAACAATTTATGGCAAGTGGAAAAACAATTCAAGCTTGAATATTGCTCTAGGACTGAAGATGGCTCCTATCTTTTTGGGCTCTTCCTGCTGTAAGAGCTGAAGGCTCCTCAAAGGGTTGGAGAAGAACCTTCCAGTGTGCTTTGACTGACTGTCCAGTGATGCTTCTCAATGCTCCACATCATTCATGCTTCTAACACTCCCCAGTGTCAGAAATGGCACTAAACATTAAACAGAATCATTGGGATGTGCATACAAGTTTGCCCTAGCTGCACACTTCACACCTATAAGTTTGGTTAAACTAGATGCTTCAAAAAAGCAAAAGACTTCTTCTGCCAGTCTGCTTCAGAGTAAATTGAAATGTCTAATAAGTCAAATAACTTTTTTTAAAATTATGCTTATTTCTGCTGGTGTCCCTGGGGGTATATCTGTATGGAATACTGACTGACTACAGCAGTGCACTCTGGAGAATCTGCACTTTTTTGTCGATTTTCTATTCATTAGCTGCTGCTGCTAACAACACTTTCTTCACATCTTTGTCTTGAGTCACTACATTCTATTATTTGAAATAGGGATTGATTCTTGATGTGTTCTTGCAGCAATATCCGGTATCATTAGGCTTGAACTTAGCTACAAGTCTTGATCTGTGTTCCATTGCTAGCACTAATTGATGTCAGTTTTAATTTTGTGAATCCCTGACTACTTGGATGTGTTTGTATATATACAAATATAAAGAATGCCTGTCTAAAACATCATGTCACTGGTGTTTGTGGGAAGCGCTGGGATCTCCTGTGAAGCATCTTAATTAGTTTTGCCTTTCATGTTGACATCCTAAATTCTGGGCTTGAGTTATGTATCAGATTTTTTCTCCCTTGTTTGTCAAAACAGAACAACTTCTTTAGAGCAGAACATAATGCAAATACTAATTAAAACTGACAAGTCAAATTGATGTCACCTATTTTTAAGCCGAAGAAAAAAACTGACTGAGAAAAATCTATTCTGCCCTTGCTGAAGTTGACTGAAACGTGATTACTGAAATCTGTGAGCACAGAATGGAGCTCCGTGCTCTGCTTTTGCTGTTTCTTGAGGCATCAGCCATCCATGACTTGAGAGAGCAGAGCCGTTGCCCATGGGGGCAGGACAGCAATCCCAGCTCCCAGCTTGCTCTCAAAGCTGCTGTGCTGCACTTGCCGAGAGCTGGCTTGGTGCTCTCTGCTGGCAGATGGGCTTTGGCCAGATGTGATCCCACAAGCTGATCTCTGCAGACTGCAGATGTGAGGGTTGAGACTGGTACTCATCAGCCCCGTCTCTCCAAAGTGCTCTAGAGATCGCTGAGAATGAGCTCCTTGGTTTGAGCCTGGCAGTTTGTGTTGTGCAGGAGGGTGGCCCATGCCAGCACAGGCAGAGTGGTGAAAGCAGCCTTGTTCAGCTGCTGTTTGGCAGCAGGAGAGGACAGGTGCTGCCCACAGAGAAGTGGCTGTTGTCACAGCTGACAGGAGCGTGGGAGCCCTCTTTGTGTAGCAGGGAGTTTGGATGGCTGATAATTACTTCTTTCCCTCCCTCCCTGGGTGGCAGAAGGTGTTACAGGCACCTAATTATCATGAAAACCTAAGGAGTTTTTTGGTTTAGATCTGGTTTTCTTCCAACACAGAGCACTGCATTATTTCCACTGCATCCTGGTGGTGTGCTCATGTGTTCTGCTGCAGAATAGCCCAATAAGTAGTAAATACCCACACTTCTTTGGTGAGGTGCATTTTCTTGATGGTGAGACAGGTAGATGCTAAGGACAAAAATATTTCCTATGTGTATAGACATCTCGTGTTCAGTGCAACCCTAGTATGCATAAACCTTTATAAAAATGGAGATAGATATATTCTGATCATGTCTTAAAAGAACATTCGTGGTATGATGATCAGTGCCTTGCATTCCCCTTCAGTCTGTATGCATCTGCTAATGATAGCTACTATTTATATCTATTTATGTGCTGTTTTTTCCCCCATGTCTTGTGGAGATTCTCCTACCGCTCCCCAAAAGCCTAGTGTTCTTTCTCATGGCCTTACTCTTTTAACCCCCCCTGGGACCCATCACTCTCTTAGTGTCAGCTTCGGTGCTCAGCAAGCTGCTGAGTGCTGGAACTATCCTTAGGTCAGTGGGTTTTTTTCATATTCTACTCCCATCGCTATTTGCTTGGAAAGTAAAGGCTATTAGGAAAGAAAGCCATTGCCTTTTATTTCCTGCAAATCAAATCCTGTTTTTTCATTGGCATGATGGAGTATTACCCAAGAAATACCCATTTTTCATGTTTGGCTTTTTTTGTGGTTTAAAAAAACCCACCACCCCTTCTTTCCTCCTGAACCCTTGTACCCTATTGTGCTGGTTGAAATGGACTGACTGTCTGTAGCTTGAGTATGAGTTTCAGACAAATATCTGAGTATCTTTTTAACTAGAATTTGTACTTCGTGTCAAACTTTTAGTCTAAAGCTCTTGTAAACAAGCCTTCCAGAGCTGCACTTGCTGAGGCCTGGCTTGGTGCTATCTGCTGGCAGATGGGCTTTGGCCAACAAAACACTTGAGAGAGGCTCCATGACTCTCCAGGGAAGCAGACTGGTGTAATCCATTTGCATGGATGACACTCAGAGGGCAATAAGGAGGCAATCTGCTGAAGGCAAATAATGGCTCCCATTTTTTTTGATGTCTGGGCTTCTGTGGGGTGAATGGAGTGTCTGTGTTTTTCAGATGAGGAATGAAGGCCAGATGCAGGGCTGGGCTGGTGCCAGTTGCAGTTTCTAGAGTTTAGGTCTGGAACATGAAGTGAGCTGCAGTGAGGCATGTGGAAAACCAGATGTCTTGAAAGGCAAAGAGGTGATCAGTAACCTGAGTAAATGGAGACCACAGGAGCTATTTGGGACACTGTGACCTGCAATCCTCTCTCTGTATAAGTCAACCATCCACTCTGGAGCTGCAGGAGAAGCTCTCTGCCCAGGACATGAGGCCTGCCTGGTTGTGCAGCAGGCACCTCTGCTGCCACCCAGCTCCGATCTAGCAGTCACTGCTGTTCCCACCACCTCAGCTACCTGAGTGGGACACTGTCAGGGCTGTAAAAAAGCAGATGTGAAGTACCTGATGTCAGCCAGCATGAATCCACATCTTGCCTCTTGAGATGCAGCAGTGAAATTCAGGAAGAGGTGGGTAGGTGTTTAATGACACCTCCTTTAGAGCATGGCAGCGATGCTGCGACTGAGCTTCGTGGAGTAAGATATGGTGGTCAGAGGCCCTGGGGAGCAGGAGGAAGAGCAAATGGCTCTGAGATCTGGAACATACATGAGCAAATTGATGGCTCTGTAAGGACCTTCCCAATGGTTTGTGTTCATAACAGACAAACTGTCCCAGCAGCAGCAGGAGAATGGAATATTGAATACAAAGCTAAGGAGAAAAAAACATCTGCTGCAAATGTAGTCTTTGTGACCCTTAGGGAGCTGATTCATTCCTAAGTGAAGCCCCATGTGACCTGGACCCATCTCCAGGGAATCACTGCAGTACAAGTGTACCAGACTTTATGCCACTGATCACCAAAGGATTGGTGACATCACTGCAGTAACTGGTAAAGACCTGATCCTGATTTACTGGAATAAGGTGACAGTGCAGCCGTGCTTCTTTACATTTTTGAAATAGGTGAGCACAGAGATGAGGGAGTTTTCTGGGCACTTCCAACTTCCCATCCATATTTTCCATTTCAGCAATGGGAAATAAAAGCTTTTCATTGTTTGATAGCAGTTATCAGTGTGATGTGAGCCTCTGTTACTCTAACAATTAATATCACATTAAAACCAACAGGCAAGAAACCTGGTTTAAGTAAGAGTGAAATCTCAGGTGAAAGTTGTTGTGACAAAAACTTTGCGCTTTCAGCACCACCTGGATCTCCACACATAACACAGGGCTGCACTCTCTGGCCTGAGCAAGCGAGTGATGAGTGGAGCTGTTGGCAAGGACACTCGTAGGATTGATGGAGGGAGATGCTGCTGTGTCAGAGGCTGGGCAGGCTGGGCTCTAGCTGCTTTCCCTACCACCTGTGTGCCCCTTCTCACTGCCTCCAGCCCAACCATCACCTATGGGGAGCCGAATGCTTTTGCACCACAAACATGTCACGGGAAGCCTGGACGTTATCACAGCAATGGCTTGGCTGCTGCAGATTGCTGTGAGCCCGCAGCTCTCTCCAGGGCTGTGGCATTTTCTGAAGAATAACTGGGTAAATCGCTTGGCAGGGAGAGAGGAGGTCTAGTGCAAAGAGGGCAGAGCATAGGCTGCCATGGCCCAGGTGCCTTTAGCTCCCTGAGTGCTGGACCTAGTGCCTGTTTTATCCCGATTTTTTTTCCAGTCTCTTAGCCCATCATGGTAGTGCAATCCAGCTGACAAGTCACACTGGGATGCAGATAGATATGTCTGAAGCTGCAGTTGCTGAGTGCTTTGTTCTGAATGAGTCCTGGCAAGCAGCCCATGTGCTGTAACTCGGCCAGCTAACAGCATGCTCAGTGTGTGTGAGCTGGCTAGTTCAAGCCTCAGCAAAAGCAACTGGAAGATGTTCCTAAGACATACATGGGAGAAACTGTCCTTTTCCCATGGAATTGCAGCTAAGAGCATTATTCTTTGGCTCAATATCCTAAAATATGAAATTCTGAAATGTTGTCATTGCTATCTCAAGATCATCTGAGAGTAGCTCAGCCCACCTATTGTCAGCCCTCCATTTTTGCCGGAGTAGTACCAGCACCTTGGTGAAGATCTTGGTTCATGGCTGGGTGAAGCAGGGAATCCATTTACCAGATGCAGAAAAGGTCTGTTCCAAAGTCTGTCCAGCGTGCCAGTCCCACAAAGCAGATGGAAATCACATCGCTTATTTAACTGCACTGGGTAAAGGGCAGTTAAATTGCCAAAATATATGCCCGGCTTTGCACTTCATGCAGTTTTTCAAGGTTAATATTTCTGCTGCTGTTGTATTAGATTACTAGAGGTAGTGAAGCAAAGATTGTCAAAGATTATTAAAACAGAAAATATTGCAGGTTTAGATAATTTGCCAGTAATACTGGAGATATGAGACTACTGAAATGCTGCTGTTTTAAATCGTTGTTTCATAACCGGCTGTGCACATGTAGCCCTGCTAATAGCCAAGATACTAAAAATTTTGTATAGTGATGTCTTCTTAGAGGTGGGGGGGTGTAGTTACACTGTGGGTTGGATGCTGTTATTTTCTAACTACTGTTCAGTTACAAATTTTCTGATTCTCTCTTAACGCTGGTTGCGGCTTTTGTTGTTCTCTGGTGTTTTACCTGGCAGAAACCTCCAGCTTTCTTTCCTTAACAGCTCAAGTAATGTTCAAAGTAGAGTATTGTTCATAATGACACCAGGGATAAGTCTTTCTGAAGGCAAATATTGGAAATTCAATACTAGAAGACCCAAGTAGAGACCAGCAATATTTGAACATATTCTCTGGTATCAGTTTAGATTTTGGCTTTATTGCTGATAATCTCTCAGTGTTGTCAAATGGGAAGTCCCTGAGGGTAGTTTTTCTTTTACTCAAGATGAAGTAAGGGGCAGAATTGTCTGGAAATTGAGAGCTTAAATCTTTAACACTGGTTCATACATCGTTTTTTGAAGTGAGAGGCATTTAATGTCTTATTTTTGCTCAGGTGTATGAGTGCTACACAGGTGAAATCCAACTTTTGTCTGCTAAACTGAGAAAGCTTCTTTAGCAACCAGTATTGGCAGCTGTTGAGGCCATCAGTGAACTACAGCAGAAGCTGTTGTAGTCTAAGAAACAGTACCTTGGAGCTGTTCAGCACCTGGGAGCTCCTTCCATGTGCTTCTCGGGCCAGCTGAGAAATCCTAATGACTTGACCTCAGTATGGTTTTTAAAAACTTCTGGATCAGGACCAAGGGTGGGTTTTGTTTTGCCCTCAAAATGCCTGAATTACGTCAATGACTTGGATTTAGTTGAAAACTTAGGAAGGAAGTAGAGCAGTAGCAAGGGGGAAGGCAGCTGAAAAGTAAAGATATGGCTCAGGGTCAGTGAGATGCAGAAATAATCAACATAATATTTTTTTGAGATTACTATTAATGCTAGAAAGCTGTGTCTAAATGAAGACTACATTGACCCATAATACTTAACCCCTGAATCACTCAGTAAATCAGGACACTGTGTTTGCTGACGTGCTGCACAGCTAGGTCAGGGATACATGACTTAGAAGGGGTGGCTTAAAGGCTGCCTTATGCTCAAGTTGGGCTCAGCAGAGAAGGATCATGTCCTAGTGGTTCAAAAATGAGGTTAATGTAAATCAACAGTCACATATTTTGTTGTTCTATTGTTTTGGTTTTTTCCCTTGGCCCTTCTCTGAGGAATTTAAACATCAGGAAGTGGCTTGGTTTTTCTTTAGGAAATTCTCAGCACAGACAGACATTTCTATTGCAGGGGACATAATTGTCATTTCAGCCAGCTCTGCCTTTGAATGTCACAAACATGCAGAGCCTTTCTTCACTGCCTGGAATTTGCAGGATCTCTCTCTGCAGAGCACACGACCTGTGCCTCAGAGAGGGTTTGTATAGACTAAACTCTTCTAAAGCAATAAAAGGAGCAGAACTTGTGTTGTGAATGCCTTGTAGTATACATCCACTGCCTGTTTGCAGTTAAGGGTCAGACTTGGAAGGAATTGCTTGGCTGGGTTAATGAGGCTGAATTAATCTTTTAGTCACAGCTCAAAATTCTGGACAAACTTTCTGCAAGTTAATTCTCTGCAGCTTCTCCACCACAAGGGGTTGGAAGCTCAGAGTGCCCTGGTCTGCCTGTCTGTTCCTTAAAAATTATCGAAGACATAAAATCAAACCCTTGATTCAATTTCCTCCCATTTGGCTCTACTGGTTCTATCCCTGGGCTCAACCAGGGACCAGCAGTGATGGAGATGGAGATTAGTGGTGATCAATCTAATTTTCTGGTTGGTACATTTCCAGTGAACTCAAATGGACTATAGTTAATCTAGTTTTCAACTATGCTTGTGTTTTGAGTGCAAGTTAAATTTTGCTTTATATCCCTCTTACCAGATGGCCTCACAACTAAAAGTATCGGAGTGGGAGGAAGGAGATCTGGCATTAGTTTGTAGCTTTTCTACAGCTTTTCTATCTCATCCTGGCATGACTCTGAGGAATTCTCCTCAACACAGTGACTTAAGAGCTTTTTTTTTTCTTTCTTTCTTTTTCACATTTTTTTGAATAAGAGGAGCACACACAGTTACCACAGCTCAGCTTGCATGAAGTCAGAGTCACAGAAGGGCTTGGGTTGGAAAGGGCCTTAAAGATCATCTTGTTCCAACCCCTCTGCTGTGGGCAGGGATGCCTTGCCCTAGACCACATTGCTCAAAGCCTCCTCCAACCTGACCTGGAACACTTTCAGGAATGGGGCATCCACAACTTCTCTGGACAACCTGTGCCGGTGCCTCAGCACCCTCACAGGGAAAAATTTCTTCCTAATATCTAATCTGAGACTGCTCTCTGTCAGTTTGAAGTCACTTCCTCCTGTCCTGTCACTCCCTGCTCTTGTCCAAAGTCCCTCTCCAGCTCTCTTGTAGCCCCTTTAGGCACTGGAAGTTGCTCTAAGGTGTCCCTGGAGCCTTCTCTTCTAAGATGTGTGGCACCACTCCACGTGTGCAGCACAGGGTGTCCCTCTAGTTGTAAGGGGGAGTTTGCACTTTCTTTTGCACCTGATTCTGCATCAGATAAGTAGTGCTAGTAGGTGATATTTTTTATTATCTTATTATTATTCCTATTATTTTTTTCTTATTACCTATATTCTCAGATAAACCTAGAATTAACCTAGATCTTCTCTGATGATCAGGATGCTACCAAGTTCTGTGCCTCACTGACTGTGTAATAGACCACACAAAACTGATCAAAATGCAAATAGCAATGAAGGTTGTGCAGGTGAGGAAATGCTGATGTGTGTCACTAGTAAAGGTGGACATATGAAGATTTTGTTGCCCTTCTTTTTTCTCTGCTGCTGCTTACTTTCTGTAATTCCAAAGGCAAACCACCAGAAATTAGGTACTAAAAGGATGTTTCACTTAATTTTTTTTTCCCCCCAAGCTTTCATGTGGATGTCCAGATTAAGTCTCTAGTATGTATAAATTACATTTATAAAATATTCTTCCCTGATGAAATGAGGCTAATTCAGATTCTTTTGAATTTTAGGACTCATTTGAATGCATAAACCCAGGTGAGTTCATTATTTTTTTAAGAACCCCTTTTAATCTTCAAAAGGAAATATGTTCAGTAATTGTTGTTTGATGCAAAAATATCCCTACTTCTCTCATTAGAGCTTATCTTTCCCATTTTCAAAATTCCAGGGCTGTAAACCCCTCTCTCGCTTGAATCCATAATTTGTGGAATAAATGAAAGGGCAGAGAGGGGAGAGGAGCATCCCAAGGTTGGTGGGCACACACAGGCTTGAGGTGGAGTGTGGTACAGCAACACCCACAGGGTGCAGGTGAGCCCAGGGCATGGCAAAAGTGAGGAAAAGCAGCAAAACTGAAAATAGGCAAGATAGCAGGAGGCTGCCCAGACAGCTTCTGTGCATGTTTGGTGGCTTGAGCTGTAAGTCCCTTTCCCTTGTATGTGCTGGGATGTTCAGGCTGCCCAGAGAGTTGGTGGATGCCCCATCCCTATAAACATTCAAGGGTGGGTCGGACGAGGCTCTGAGCAACCTGATCTAGTTGAAGATGTCCCTGCTCGTGGCAGTGAGATTGGACCAGATGACCTTTAAAGATCACTTTCAATCCAAACCATTCTGTGATTCTGTGGTGCTGAGTTAGCTCAGTGGAGGGAGGACTAAATCCTGGAGACTCCAATAAGGTCACCCCTGAAGCCAGTTCTTCCTGAGGCCTTGCAAAACTTGGCCGTTGTGGCTGGCTTTCCAAAACTGCCAGATGGGAATGAGCACCATGAGAGGCCCTTCATTCCCTTTGTTCAGCAAGCCCCTGTCAAGGACTGGGATGAGTAAACCACTCCCATGCATTTATAAAGGTGTTAAAACGACGTGGGGCTCGGCTCCATCTGGCAGCAGATGCCTGCATGCGTGTAAGTACTGTGGAAAGAATAATCTCCTTCTAATGCTGAAAATGGAACTCTAGTGGAAGGAAAAGTTGTCATGGAAGTTACTCTTCCTCACTGCAGCTTCACTCACTCCTCTGCTGCGTGACTGAAGCAGTGAGTCATGCAGCTCCCCGTGCAGTTTAAGCAGGGGAGCCTATGTGATGACATCTGATTATTGTTTTGTTTAAACTTTTTTCTCCTGCTGGTTTTCAGCAGGCAAAACGAAGGGTTTGTTTTGATGCGGGGAAGATCTGTCAAGCATGGGGGTGGGGGAGTGGGCTTGTTTGCCCTCTAACATTTCTCACTGTACAGAAAATACTGTCTTTTCCTGAGAGATGCTTCATGTCATCCTGGGTTTTTTCTAAGAATCACTTGAGATCCACAGAACAATTGGCTTCAGCAGTTTCTGTTTGGAAGGAAGTTCCAAATAGGCAGGAGGAATATGGATTTATGAGCTTCTTTTGGAGCCTGGTTATACTCAGGACCAACTTTGCTTAGTCCAGTAGCAATGCATGGATTGTTGTGTTGAAGTTAGTGAAAATCCTTATTCTATCATACAGCAAGGCATGTGAAAATGAGAAACAACAAAAGATTTGATCTTGGTTTCTCTTTTTCATACAATCATAGAATAGGTAAAGTTGAAAATTACCTCTAAGGTCACCAAGTTCAACCATTAACCCACCACTGCTCTGTTCCCCACTAAATCATGTCCTCAAGTGCCATTTTCCAAACTGACTGCTTGCATAAATGAAAAAACCCCAAACTCACAGTTTTTGTTGCCGGAGTACTGTGTAATACCCAACTACAATTTGTATTAAGTAGTTTATTGCAATTTAAGGTAGATCTTGTGGTAGACTCTTGGTGTAAAGCCATCCTGGTTTGCTTTAGCTCACACAGATGAAGCTGCAGAAGACAATTTTCAAGGCCTTCCAGCCCCATGCTTTGGGGCAGGGGTTTCCAGCCTCAGGAAGGCAGGAGAACAGAGGCTGCAGAGTGGGACGTCCTCAAGGAGGAGCTGGCACAAGCTCTGTGCAGGGGTGTGGGGGACCAGCCTTGCCTGCCCAACCTTTCCAGGTTGCAGGATGTATTTGGAGGAAAGCCTCCACTTTTCCTCCAGGCTCTGAAGGGGGGCCTGTGGAGGATGGCCACGCTTCCAGGCATGGCTGTTGTGCTCATCCAAGAGTATCCTCTTGGGCATTGTGGATGAAGGCTTTGGTACAGCCCACCCTCCATTTCTGACAATATTCTATTACCTTTCTCAAAATAACTGTTGACACAGTTGGTTATGGCACTGGGTGTGCGCGTGGACTTTCCTCAAGCTCACCTAGAGGACAAATGCTTTCAGGTGTTTTGTACATTTTACCTTGTTCTTAATATTCACCTTAGGTAATCCATGAGTTATAAAGAAATACATAACACATTAATTATTCTGCTGGTTTGGAGGTTCATAACCAGGTAATGAAAAAGCTGAGAATCATGCAACTATAAATTCTATTAATCCATGATCAGTATTATTTTAAATATTTAAAAATAAAACTCCACCATATCATTCATATTTACTATATCTCATGTGTCATGATTTGGTGCTTGTGTCTGCCTTCTCAGCAGCAAGTCATTACATTTTATTGTTTAGGTTAGAAGGGAGTAATAAAATAAAATCTCTTTTTTCATAAATAACTGGATTGTATCATAAGACTATCAGCCCTGACTTGTTTTATGGCTAACCTTACTGAAAGTCACTGTTTCAAATGGTGGCATGAATTACAGCAGCACAAAAAAAAAAGATGTCCTGAGGATAGCAAAAAAATGACGGCATGTAAAATGTTTCTTGGAATTAATTTATTGACATGGTGTCATCTTTCAATAAAATGAAAATCATACATCATTATTATATAATTAAATAAATTAGGCAAGGCATGCAAATTATTATGAAATCCAAATCTTGTGTATTGATACTGACATATGGTTGAAAGGGTCTGGAAAGTTTAACAAAGGTAGTTGATAGTGATAAACTTTAAAGTCTCAACTTTTGCTGATATTTCCCATGTGAATTGTATCTGAATGAGAATTTACCACCTGAAAGAGATTTTTCACGTGAAAAATCACTTACATATCACTTACATAACCCCCTTACATAGGGAGTTCTCTATGCTGAGAAGGCTTCTTCCAGGCTTTTGTTTCTGCATGTAAGATTTTGAACTTTTTGATTCATGGAAATGGTATCAGTAATTCCAGCATCGCCTTTCTTCCCTCTGAACCTCTCTCTCCCACTCAGTGCCCAGCTCCCTGGGCAGGGGTTGTGTCCCTGGATGAGCTGTGGTGCTCTCTGGGCTTCTCCCAAGGTCACAGTGAAAGACGGACTTGGGGATCTGAACCTGATTCCTACTTCTCCCCACAGGTTTAATATCTCCAGCCTTCAGCTTGGACACCTGGCTGCCCTGGGAGGCATTTCTCCATGACCCAGCGCTGGGGTCTGGATGGGCTCCGCACCCAGCGCAGCCACCTGCTCTCCCCAGGGAGCACGAGCCCTTCAGGTTACAGCAACTCTTTCATGTGAACTCAGATGTTTCCCCGCCTGTCTCTCCGCAGGGTCTGCAAATTACCTTCCTCTGATGGATTGCAACATGTTGTACTGCATCCAGGCTGACATTTTGATTATGTATTATTCACATTGTTGAAGAAATTAACAATTGGAGCGGTTGAAGCTTTTCAGGATATTTTTCCCCAAATAACAACTTTGTATTTTGAGTGCCAGCCAGATTCTCCATATGGCTAAAATGTACTAGAAGAGAAAGACAATTAGCATGGCTTAATAAACTTCATGCATGGTTTGCTATTGCAATATCAGAAAGAAAACAAATATAGCCACTAGTTCTCCTTGGAATAACTCTGTTAAATTACTGTTGTTTGAAATGAGCTCTTTTATGGCTTATGGCTGATATAATTTGCACTGTGATAGGTAAAGCAGCATTCCGTATGTTTGATGCCTTTTGATTTGACAGTGGCCTGCTTGGGTCTTGCATAAATCTTGTCCCTGGTGGGAGGGGAAGGCAATAAATTGAGTTTTGGTATGGATCGGAAAGCAATGGATTTGGGGGACACTAGGGCTCTACCAACCTCTACCATGCAGCACAACTTTTGTTGATGGATTTTTTAGCCTGTTTTCAGTGTTTTCTTTTTCTATTTACTTTTCTTGGTTGAATGTTCTATTTTGAGAGCCAGACGTAGCTGACTTTCCTCTTGTGTTTCACCAAATGGTGCAGTGCCCATAGTTACCTTTGTGCTGGGGCATTTGGTCTGTCAGCAGAGGATCCTGCTGAGCACGCTGCTAATTGCTCCTGGTTCAGCATCTGAGTCTGGTATGTGTAGCACTGGGGAAAAAAGGTAATCCCTATGTGTCTGAATTGTGTGACTTAAATGAACTTTGCACAGAGGAGTCTGGCACTCAACTGCTCGTGAGAGCTTGTGTTTGGGTTTTAGGCATGCATGATTTAAAGACAGCTTTATGTGTGTATGAGATTTGCAGGGCTCAGGGTGTTCTGCTGTATGTTTTGGCCATGAAGGTACTGTGAGATTCAGGGATAAACTGTGCTCGTGGGACATCACTGACCCCGTGGACATGGCCTGCCTGTGGTGAGTGTTCAGATCATGCTCTGGTAGGAAAACCTGCTCTGCCCACTACAGCTGATTCCTTGGATGATGCTGAGTGTGGGCTACGCACAAGGAGCTTCTAGTGGTGAGTCTCACAACAGAGCTGCTGCTGCTGGATCTTGTACTCCCAAACCACTGTTCAGCATCTGGCACTGGGGGAGGATGAGCTTGGGCTTTTTTCACCTCAAAGAATGGCAGGTATCTCCTTGCTCCTGATGCAATCTGTCTTCTATGTTTTCATGAATGAGAGTACCTATGAAAAATGTTTATTTACAGGCCACTGATTTGGAGGCACTTGATGTTTTAATTAACTTTGAGGGGTTATGGTCAGAGCAGTTCACACAGCTATTTCCCAGTCTGATCTGAACCTCTCTGGATTCAGAGCACATCCACCCTAATGCCTTCGGAACACATGAGTGAGTCGGGATTACCGATGTGCATAGGATTAATGTTTCTATTACCCCATCATCATTATCATCACCGTTTTACTCCTTGCTAGCAAAGTGACAGTGTGGCTGTAATGAGTATTGATTGTGCAGGATGGCAGGAGTAATCGGGAAGGTGTTACATGAGAGGGGCAGGCTGTGGCTCCCTTACGTTATTGCTGCTGACAGTCTGTGAGTGCAGTGCTATTTGCATTTGTATATTGAAAAAAAAAAAAAAAAGGGGGAAAATGCTGCTAGAAAGCAATCTTCCCTGGGAACACGTTTTCCTAGCACTCTGGGCTTAGGAGTTCACAGTTCAGCTCTGGCAGGATGTGAGTCTGGGCTGCCACCCACGCCATTGGCTTAGGAGTATTTCTCTGCTGATTTCTGCTCTACAAAGGAAACTACTGCGGGTAGGAAAATATCTCAGTCAGTACAGCAAGTATGTAAGGTTTCTTACCTCACCATGGTGAAGGCCTCTCCCAGGCTGGTTTTCTTGGGCAGGAGATCTGCACCATTTCCATGCTGTGCCTGCTCATATCCCTTACCCCATGAGATGTCTGGTAGCTTTTCCCTGCAACACTTGTGTCCTGCTGTTTCACGATGCTTTTGGTAGATTCACTCCTACTGCCATTATTCATTAAGAGAAGTAACAATAGCAAAATATTTTCTTTTCCTGCAGCATACGGTAGCAAGCTGGTACCCCCAGGTCTGCAAAGTCTGTGCTTAACTGCTCGCCCCTTTGCAGCTGACACCACACTCTTGAAAATACTGCTTTGGCACCAAAAAAAGGGCGTGTTTGCCCCATGGACAAACCTGTAGAGAGAGTCTAGAGCTCTCAAGCTCTGTCTCCGGGCCTCAGCCTCAATGAGTCATTTAGAGATGTCGGGCGGTGGAGGAGAACCCCTCTGGCTTCATGAAAAGCAAAGAGCAAGCAGAGTTGTGGGGAGGAGAGGCCCAGCCAGTGAAGCTTGTAGAGGTCCTTGTGATAATGCTGGGCTGAAATCTGCCTTCATTGCCTTGGCATTGCTCAGAAGGAGCTGCAGGATGGAATCGGAGCTGGTACGAAGCAGAGCAAAGCGTGGCCGAGTGTGTGTCGGCTGCCTCTGCGAGCCACAAACCTGCTCAGCTGAGAGCAGCCGAGATGAATGGCATGTCTGAACACAGAGTATAAATAATTGTATGGCAAGCTTAGTGCTCCCATGCCAGTGTGTATAAATATTCATATTATTCCATGAATCTGTCATTATGTGCAAGTGCTTCATCTTTCCAACTTTACTCCTGCCAAAAGTCCTCACTCATGGAAACACTCTCACTGGAGGCAATCAGATGATTGATGTGAGTAAAGGGCTGGGGGAGCTCTTTCAGCGGCCTGATTTACAGCAGTATTTCATTCCTAATTTCTGCACACTGGGAAACAAAACCCAAACACAAACTCAGCTGTTTTTGAGAGACTTTCTCACTGCAGGGTTCTTACTTCGTGAGGACTGAATGAAACTACGGAGCTTTTCCCCAGTCACTAATTGTCTGCATCCGTTTATTATTATCAGTGATGCTGGTGAAGTAATTGTTGGGGGCTGAATCGTCTCCTGAGCTACTGCTTTCCATAGTCTCAGCCAGGCTTCTGGCACGGCTCATAGCCCACAGGAGTGGCTCCCATGTTATGGGTTGTTATAGCTGTTAGTGCAGGGCAAAATAGCTGGAAGTGATGAAAGAGCAGAGCGTGCTCTGAACTCTGATATCTCAAGAGCGTTTATATGATCATGAATCCTAAAGCTTCTATCAGAGAAGTTTTAGTGTGGCTGTAGGGGACCCAGTCAGTCCCTTGTAGGTAGATCTGAGCACAAGAGGGGGAAAGCTAAGATTTTGGGGAGAAAAATCAACCACCATCTTGGGACTGCCCTTGAGGCCAGCCGAGCTGCGGAAGCCTGAAGCAGCTGCAGCCTGCACAGCGCTCCTGGCACAGTCCAGGACTGCCATTCCACAGAGCCAAGAGTTTAAGCCATGCACTGGTAGCATCCAGCCCCGTTTGCCTCAGGAGCTGGCCAGGAGTGTGTGATGGTGCTTGGAACTGCCTGCTCGGGCTCCTGCCTTATCTCCCTGATACCAGCCTGTCTGGGGGCTCCTCTTTTGGAGTTTGGCACTACTGGAGCAGCTACAGCCCCTGTTCTTGTCTTGGCTCCCATGGTCACTGGTGGGATGCTGAGCCAAGGAGCTGCCTTGGCTCAGCAGAGGGGCACGAGGAGCCACTGGAAGGAATAATTGCAATGTCTGTATTCTGTGCTTGGTGCCCTTGCCCTTTGTATACGAGTTATTTGTGGCCAGCCAGCTTTTTCTTCTCTTTCAGCCCTGCTAGGTAGAAATACAAGTGACTCTGGGCATGTCCTGTGCTAAGCTCCTAATGCTCCCTGCATTACACTGGGTGGTGTTACCCACCACAGCAGGTTCAGAGCCCTAATGCTCACAGCAAGCCAGGGAAAATGAACAACAAAAAGCGATACCCATTCCAGCAAAATTATCATCTCCATAATATGACTTTGTACAGAAAGATGAATATTACTGAAGTTAATTTTGCCCTTTTGGAGTGCTGATTCCTGCTTCAGTTGATCAGCCATGGATGGTAACTAATGAGGTGGTTTAAGTTGTTTTTAACAAGAGGAAGATAATTAAACATGACAAGCCCAAGTTTCCCTCAGAGTTGCCTATTAGACTCCCACCATGCAAAAATGGAATGATACAAAACTCTTCCTCCCGCCCCCTCACACCACCCCAAGATTTCTTTTGGGTTGTTATTAGCAGTGCTGAAATATGGCAAGTTGGGTCAGCCCTTGCTTGAGCTGCAGGAGCTCTCAGACTCTTAGGAGGCTGTGGAAGACAGAAAGTGCTTGTGTGAAAGCTGTTTGGAGGAAAATGAACCTCCTGCCTGTGCTCCTAGGGAAAAGCTGAGGCCTTTCCAGTGCTGCAGAAGAGGAAAGTCCTGGGGCATCAGTCATCCATCCCATCAGTCATCATCCCAGTGGTGGGACTGCTGTGTCCCTGCTCTGTGACAACTTGGTTGTATTTTTGTCTTTCTGGGGGGCCCCAGAAATATTTTTCGATCTTAATAACCCTTTTCTGGGTGTGTTCAACTAAGTCCTGGCTCATCTTTCTGGCATGTGGAGGAGAAACTACACAGTGCAATCAGTCTTCCCTTCGTAGGGTGTGAACCCAGTCAAGGGAGCCCCTTATGGCTGGGACTGCCAGGCCAGGCTACAGGGTGACCCCTCTGGGATCCACAGGCAGGACCGGGCCAGGGCACCAGGCTGGCAGCCCTTCTTGCAGGACATGTACCATGCCTAGGAGAGGGCAGAGAGGGTGGCAAATGCAGCCTGAGGAGGCACAACCAAGCTTACAGGGCAGGTGGGAGAACCGGCTCCTGGTGTCCTCTCCTTGCACCCAGCCTGACAAGGTGGGGAATCCAGAGGGAGAGCACAAGTGTACTTAAAAAACTTCCACATTTATGTATCCAGCAGATTGTAATAGCTGTAATGCTTAAATATGCACTCACTCAAACTGTGTGTGAAATGTCATTTATTGCTTACTGGGCAAGCAGGACAGACAGGGCTTATGCTGCAGCTCTGTGGTTTTGTGCATTTTGTTCTTTTGGAAAACAACCAAATGTGCTGGACTGCAAGATGGGCTATTTGCTTGCAGAATATCTTTTTGCTATCAAAACTGATTTCAATATTGAACACAGTTGCCCACCACTACTGAGAAGTTTGTTTTGTATTTCCATATTCCTCTACACAGTCTCTTCTTTGACAAGAACTTTGAAATAGCAAAGGTGGATGGTGCCTACAGCTCCTGCTCAGTTCAGAGCAGAGCAAAGGTTTGCATATTCCAGCAAGTGGCTTCTCTTTCTGGCTGACACACAGAGGCTGTGGTGGATGCTGTCCCCCAGATCCATCCATGTCTAGTGGGGGGGCAAGGACCAGAAGTTTTGTTCTTTTGTAGAGGATTGTTGCCTCCTGTTGACAGCAGTGCTTGAGTAGACATCTGCCCGCCCTCCTGGGCATGGCGTTTTGAGCAGAACTTGGTCCAGCCATATTCCAAACGATGGCGTGGGAGCATGAGCAGGTGTCACTGCCCGTCAGCTGCGGTGCAGCATCTGACTGTCTGTGCGCTCCTGACTGACTGCAAATACCGTCTTTGCTGAGTTTGTGTAAACCTTGAGTTGCAGCAGAGACACTGGAACAAATACAGGCTGATGCTAGAGAGAGAAGGGATCAGCACTTTCCCATATGGCTTTCATGGTCACATGCCTCATCTGTACCATTTCTACGCCTTCTCATGCTTAAATATCGGTGTTGAGTGTAGAAGAGTGTGGATCAAAATGAACACAAATGCTGGTGCCAATTAAAACTCCCATTGGAGATAAAGGGTGCTGGCAGTTCTCCCAAAAGTATCCTTTTCTCTGTTTTCATGGTTGTGCAGGGCTGCTAATTTCCCCGTGATGAGTCACTAAAAGAATTTATAGAGGTAAGAGGGATTTCATGCTCTAAATATAGCCTCAAGTCAGCCCACAAGGAGCAGCCACAGGAGCTGGCTGCTGAGCTAGTAAATACAACTCAGTGCTGCTCTCAGCTCCTCCTGACTGATGGGGTATGAAGGGAGGGAATGGGGAGCTAGAGCAGGAAAAGAGTCAGCATGTGTAGGCTGGGACCACAAGACCTGAGATCACAACATGGTGAGATAAATCACACATGCAGATGAAAGTGGGCGACAATGGGAGACCTTTTTTGATAGCCTGTTCCCAGCTCCTCCTTCAAGCAGTAGTTAGATTCCAGCTGGCCCCACCTTTCTTGGCAGTGGCTGTTACCTTCTGTAGTTTAGTTTGAAGAAAGGAATAAGGTGATTCCTTACCAGTTAACTCAGTACCTGCTTGGATCTTGGTTTTGGCTATCCAAAACTTTTCCCAAGTGTTTTATTCACAATGATTTCATTGCAGCAGCTTGCTCACATTCCCTACGTAGGGATGGGGGAGACAATTGGAAGGGTAAAAGCGAGAAGACTCGTGGGCTGGGATAAAGGCAATTTAACAGGTAAAGCAAACCAAGGGATTCATTCCCCACTTCCCAGGGCAGGCAGGTGTTCAGCATCCCCAGGACAGCAGGGCTCCATCACCTGTAATGGTGACTTGGGAAGACAAACACCATCACTCCAAACGTCCCCCCTTCCTCCTCCTCCCCAGCTTTATATGCTGAGCGTGGTGCCGTGTGGTCTGGGATATCCCCTGGGTCAGTTGGGGTCAGCTGTCCTGGCTGTGTTCCCTCACAGCTCCTTGTGCCCCCCCAGTCTCTCTGGTGGGGTGGGTGAGGAGCAGGAAAGGCCTTGGCTCTGGATAAGAGCTGCTCAGTGATAACAAAAACATCTCTGTATTATCAACATCATTTTCAGCACAAATCCAAACCACAGCCCCATACCAGCTGCTATGAAGATAACGAACTCTACCCCAGCCCAAACCAGCACAAGAAGACTACAGGTGATCTGAACACTTTTATTGCATTAGCTTTAATGGACTTTTCAAAGTTACCTTGAACTTAGTGCAGGAAAAAAATTGGCTGCTTGCTTTATACTATCTGAAATCCATATGATGACTTCAACCAATTTAGAAATCGTTTAGGCAGAACTGGCTTTAAAACAAGCTAGAAATATTTCTGAATTTAGGCAGACCCTAAAAGTCAATTTATAGGAGCATTTCTCAAAGCAGAAATTATCTACTCAGCAACAACCCCAAAAAATGCACAAAACTTTCTTGCCAATAGGAAAAAATGAAACTGTACACTAAAATAGTACTTTATTCTTCATTAATTCTGCTGCATTTTCATCCTTTCCTTGTGACTATTCCTCCAGGCCAGGGCTGGGCAGAGGCAGCTCCTCTCCCTCCACCTGCATCGCTGAGCTCACTTTCCCACGTAGGAGTGCTGCTGTGTTCACGTGAAGTCCGTCAGCCAGAACAGACAATTACACAGGTATTTGCACACATCAGCTCCCTCCACATCAGTTCTGCTATGCAGCCAGGGGAGGGAGGGTGTTTTGAACTACTTAGTGAAGTACCTGATGTAGGGGACAAGGCCAAACAACTGCTTTTTCCAGTTCTCCTGTCCCTGGTGGTGTTAGCTGTGATGTGGGAGTTGTCTACCGCTTTCGTGGTACTGATTTTGGTTTTCTTGATCAATGTGCTTACCCTCTGTCTGCTCAACCACGTCGGTCTCGGTGCTCTTCCGAAGAGGTTATCTCCGGACTGCTCTTTGTCTGCTGTTACAGGGTCTCTGGGCTCCCGTGCCATGTCCAGCGTGTGATGGTTGTCCCCAGCCTGTCCCCAGCCGTCCGGGGTGCAGGGTGTGCTACCGCAGCCCTTCCCCGTGCCAAGGACACCTGCTGGCAGCGCGCCTGGAGGGCGGCTCTGCTGATAACATTGTGGTGTCCATCAAACTAGCATGAGTTAGAAGGCTCCTTTTGTAAGACTTTATCAATGCTCTTCGGCAGCTGCTGGCCGAGGCTAGCACATCTCTTTGTTTTCTCTGAGAGCTCAGATAAGACCCTTTTGATGCTGAAAGGTCCTGAGCTGTGAGCTCCGGCAAGAACACTTGCTCTGCTTTCACTGACCCCTTCCTGGAGATGTGGCTTGCTTCAGACCCAATGCCTGAGCCTGCTCCCTGCTTGCAGAGCAAATGAAACCAAGGATTCTTTAATGTATTTCTTTTCAGGTGAAGTAAAGCAGCTCAATTGGGAGAACCCAGCAAGCAGAGAACACAGGGGGCCGAGGGATGCTCCACCCCAATGGTGTATTGTGCTCACTCAGGTTAGTGTCAAGAGACAAACTTGGTGCTGGACCTGTGTCCTGGGGTGCTTTGAGCCTCCAGACTTGCAGCTGAAATGAAGTGTTTGAATTTTGAGCCTAATGCTGTGTTTTAGTTACCACTTTAGTTGAGGGTAACACCTTTGTCTTGGTTAGACAAAAGGTAAAGGAGGGAAAAGCATTTTATTCATAAGTTTATTTTTCTGGCAGTCTGGTGCTGGCACAAAGACAATGATGGAAACACGGGCTGGGATGAGGGGGTAAGTCACCCGGGTTCCTGTTCCAGCAGCGAGGGCAGCCAGGGTCAGCTGATACCAATGTCGAAGCTCAAAGTAGGAAGGCTGCCAAGTCCTTTCTTCATCACCCATGCTGCTCATTCCTGCCCTGTGACCCCCGGGCTCCCCTGGCACTGGCAGAGGTGTTGGGAGGCTGTGCAGGGGCAGGACTGTGCTAAGAGCCTACTGAAAACCAGCCTGCAGTAAAAAACAGTTTTGATCTGAAGCAGCCCTTCAGTACTGCTTTTCTTAGAGTGCAGGAGGGAAGGACAGGAGCAGAGAGGAACCAGGTCTTTCCTTTAAGTGCTGCTTTGTGTCAGCTCAGGCCACTCATGAAACTACAGTATAGGCAAATACACGTGGCTGTGTGTTGGAGCTGCCCTGCAGGCTGCTAGCACAGGACAAGGACCAAGGAAATGTGCAAGAAGTATCATCTTTGAGAGGATTAGGGAGGCCTGTGGCAGCCTTTGTAGGTGTGCTGCTAGTGCTCCAGTGTGTGTGTGGGCTGGAAATGTGACCTGTGACCCAGCATTAATGGATTCCCTTGCTACGTGTGAAGTCTCCAAGTGCCCCACTCGTGATGTGGGCGCACAGCAGCACGTGGAGTCCTCAAGCTGGAGGACTTGAGGGCTGGCCTGTAACTGCAGAGCGGGATCAGGTAGAGCTGTCGTCATACTTGGTGTTTATGGCTGAAAACACAAAAAAGAAGAGGAAATGCATCTCTCTAACTACATCAAAAATGAACACAGCTTTTCATTACACCCTTGCAATGTTAAACTGGGTACACAAATTTCTAGGAGTCATGGTTTTATTTTAAGGACAATTTAGAGCAAGTGAAAGAAAAGGTGAATTTGAGAAAACTGCCAGAGAACCTGCTTTGCTTTTAGCACATCCCAGCTTCAGTGTACTCGGGTTTTCCATGTATGGTTTGGGGAGTATGATCAGAGTGTAGATCATAAAAGCATAGGTCATGGTTATCATCCTTCCATGAGAGGACCCTTCCCACCCTCTGTGGGCTTTGCTGTGCTGCACAAATGCTGCGTTAGGCTGTGTTTGCTCTCAGTGTGGAATAACTTGTTACTTTCTGGGAAATCAAAGAGCTGTTCTGCTGCTGTGAAAGCACAGGACCTGACTGTGTGCAGGGTCAGTGCTCAGGAGCGCGGCAGGTCCATGCAAGTCCTTCCAAACAGATTTGTTGCTTTTGTCATCCTGGTCTCGTGTACTGTGACTCCAGAATGCCCGTGCAACCTCCTGGCAGCATTGTCCCAGTCCACCCATGCAGCATCACTGCATCCAGCATGGACTGCAGGACAGAAGCAACTTTATACTCTGCTTTTCCTTTAAAACACTTTGTTATTTAATTGGCTTTTAATTCTTATCTCTTAGAGTCGAACTGGCTGAAGTTTTGTCCTTGGGTTGGAAGAGGCTTGCTGTATGCCTGTGGCTTTCACCATCTTTCTCTCTTCTCTCCTCTGTGGCTCTCCTTGGCAGAGGTCTGGCTCTCCCTGTCGCACACCAGAACCGAGTGTCAGCTCTCAGGAAAGGGCATCCTGAGGGTCGTGCAGGCGATGAGCAAAGCCTGACTGATTGCACAGGCTGCACTTGACTTCCAGCTGAAGCTCTGATTTGCCTTCTTAACCTTGCCCTCAGCAGCTCCCTGGTCATCCCCTTGAGCTAAGCAGGGCCAGAGGAGCTGTGATGCCACTCTGACATGCTATTTCTTCCCCTGCTCTCCTGGGAGAGGAGGGAGAATAGGGACAAGAAGGGTCCATTAATTTTGCCCAAATGCTCAGTGACACTCCTGTCACTGCTCCTACTTTCTTTCCTCTTACTTTAATTTTGTACCAACCTCCTGATATGTTTCCCTTGCAGGCATCGGTGTGGAAGGCTGGATGCTCTCAGAAGGATGTTGCAAATCAGTGTGGGGCACTGGTGCGTCCCCATTAGTTTGTGCTAATCAATCCTCAGCACGTAACTTCTAAAAACTTAAAAAGTAAAATAATTGCAAATACTGCAAGTCAGTACTTCCTTTTCCTTTCGAGTTCTCCTCCCAGTTTTGCGTCCAAGTCCTGAATTAAGTCCAGTTTACTGGATTGTATCCAGATAGTGCTGTTATGATGTTGTCATTTTTTCTCTTTAAATCAAATTACTTTAAAACAGTGGCCTGTTGCCTGAACACAAATATTTTGAAGTTAGTTTGGAATATTTTTTTTTGCTTTTGGCAACGCCACTTCCCATAGATAATATTTTCTTTTCTCCCGAGTAAAGTCGCTTTTATGGTCCACACAAAGTAACTGTAGCAAGTCAGAATATAAATATTGTCTGTAGTCCAAAGTATAATTAACAAAAAACAATCAAGTGATGGCTGGAATATTTTTGTGCTGATGACTGTGATTTTTTGTTGTTGCTGTTGTTATTGCTCCTGTTGTGTTTAGAAAGCTGCAACAGTGAGTTATACTGGAAATATTCAAGGTCAGGTTGGATCAGGCTCTGAGCTGTTCTAGTTGAAGATGTCCCTGCTCATTGCAGGGGGTTGGACTGGGAGCTTTAGAGCTCTCTTCCAACCCAAACCATTCTGATTCTGTGCTCCACATTGAACTGGGTTAAGCACAGGTGGTGCAAGAGGCAGTATTTACTTCAGAAATGGAACCAGACTGTTTTCCCAACACTGAAATTTATTTAGGAAGAGAGAATTTCAAATTTTTTTCCCCTCTAGTTCTTTGCTAAATATATCATTGCATTTATTATTGGCTTTATAGTCTGCTCTTTGGGGGGGAGACAAAGTATTTAGCAGCAGATCTCAATTTTCATGTATGAGAGTCAATTCAGCTTAGAAGAATTCCTTTTTGCTAAATAAATCTGTGATGTTAATTGTCTCCTGAGAAATTAGCTGAAGTAATTTCATTAGTAAAAAATTTCAGGGAGAGCCAAGCTCAGGAAAAAAAAAAAAATTAAAGAAGTGCAACTGTCTTAGTTTAGCACAGTTTGTGTGTCTATAATTTTAAGTCACATTTTCATGTCTGAGACGAGTTTTCAAATGTGGGGACTGAGTTTCCCAGGGGTGCCAAGCTAGTACATCCAGCTGCCAAAAACATGCTGGCATTAGGCAGGTCAGGGCTGGGACCCCAAATTGACTGTGGTGCCATCCAAGCACCTACCTGCTTTTGGGTATCAGAGCAATATTTCACTAACCAGACAGGTCTTTAAATTGGGTGGGTTGGTTGAGCAGTAGGTCCCTAGTTCCTGGAAGCCTCTTGGAGAAGAAGAAAAACCCTGAGCTCCTGGCTTGGCTCTCTGCGGGGTCCCTGGAAGGAGCTGGAACCTTTTCAGTGGTGGCCCTTGGTTGCTGGTGCAGTGTGTCACAGGCTGGGTCCTGGCTCCCCTCAGCAGTAAAACAGCTGTGCACAAGTGGTCTGTCAGCAGTGGCAGCAGCATCTCTGGGGTTTGGGGGGCTGGGGGCTGGCGAGGGTGCACCCCTCCCTGGGCTGAGGGACTTAGGCTGTGCCACCTATGGCTGCTCACATCAGCAAGGCAGGCACTGCATAAGGAGCATGAAACAGAGGTGATAAACTATCAATTGCCATCATTCAATGCAGAGTTAATTAAAAATGTGAAGGGGCTGCCCCTTCATCTTCCCTGCCATGAGAAAGGTTTCACAACCTCCCTTCAATTCACCGTATTTAGTGGTGGATTAAAAATGGAAATGGAAAGAATTTGCCAAGGCTCTCGAGAAGATGAATGATTGTTTCATGTGTTAGCCCTCCTCTTTCAGCCATGCTCTCCCTTTTATTCTACTTACTGCTGGAGTGAGGTAGGTTAGGAAATCCCGCAGCTGAGGGGGAGACCTCAGGTGTGGTGTCAGGGCATGTGGATCCTGGGCAGCTGGGACAACTTTGGGCTTTTATGTATGCAGCTACAGAGCTGTTTCCTTCCCTCTTTTAATCTGAGTAATTTTCTCAGGTCTCTGTTCTCTGTATACAAAGATATTTTTAGAA
This sequence comes from Struthidea cinerea, assembly GCA_013397865.1. Classification (NCBI taxonomy): domain Eukaryota; kingdom Metazoa; phylum Chordata; class Aves; order Passeriformes; family Corcoracidae; genus Struthidea; species Struthidea cinerea. The sequence continues at coordinate 581,761 of VZTI01005482.1, forward strand.
TTAAGCTCGTGAAATGTTTTTTCCTTGGTGATTGATAGATAAATATCACAAGCTTCCGAGCAAATAAATTCCCCCCTCCTGCTTTCCCTGCTCAGCAGTCACCCAGAGGACTCATGCTGCTGCATTAATCTGTATGCAAGCAATCAGGTTGGTAATCTGTGCCAATAAAGGGATTTATGGTCTCTCAGAGCACAGAGGCTGCAGTCAATCTTGCTGACAGCACTAGGGTATGCCCCATTTAGTTGTCGGAAGGCAGCAGGGTGTTTTTTCCTTGCTGACTTTAAAGTGATTTCTGTGACCTAAAGGACGTGAGTGTGAGAGGACTAAGGACTGTTAAAGCCCTTAGTACAGAATCTGTTTTAGAATGCAGGAGGTGTCTCTAACACCTGCATGAAACTAATAACTATAGTCCTTTATGTCCCCAAAGCTAATCTTAAATTATGATCTGATGCCTGTACTTGCTGTGCTTGTCTATTCTCTTTTGATCTCTGCCTGTTATACCTTGTTCTCACAGTTGTCTCTGCCATTCCCAAACTCTACATTAGCTGGTTCCCCAGCCTGGTTTCAATCATGTCCTTCAGCCTTTCAGCTCTTTTTTTTAATTACGATTAGTATTTATTTATTTTATTTATTTCATTTCATGACTTGGTCACAAATCTACCAAGAGCCACAGACTGTTTCTGAAGGATGAATGGAAGGTAACTGCGCAAAGCAAGGCTCATGTCAGCTGTCCTACCCTTGTTGTGTGGAGGGGTCTGCACTGCTACAGCAAAACCGCTAGGCTGGAAGTATCCAAAGGTGAGCAGGATTTGAGACAGAACCTTCTTAGCCTCTGCTTCAGCCACCTATGGTGACTCCTTGTCCAGCTTTGGGCTTAAATAATTCCCTCTATTTCACAGAGAAAGCTCCGCTGCTCAGCCTGGATGTGAAGCGGCTCCTTTAGGCCCTGCAGTGTTTGCTGCTGAGTTGGTTCTCCAAGGAGCCCAGACCCCATTTACATTTGGGATATGGGCAAGGAACCTCTCCTCTTAATGCCATGTCCAAAGATGTGGTTTCTGCTCTTTTGGCTGCCCTGGAAATACAGTTTTTCCTGAAGTACAAGCTTGTGCAGAAATGATTTATTTCTCCACGCTTGTTAAACTGGTGTTTAAGCTGTTGAAACTTTGCCTATAGCTATTTCAGGTTCTTCATTAGATCTGGGGTGTGACTTTCAGCTACCTGAAAGTGTTGCATTAAGTATTGACCTGCTGTGGTTGTTGCATTAAGGCTGGGTTACACTAGTTTATGATTTGGAAGAAACTGGAAAAATTTCCCTATGCCCTCTGACAGATCGCAGGAGCAGATTGTAGGATGGGCAAGACTGATGAGATGTCCCAGCTCAGTGGGGTCAGGAGGACCATCTACATAGCGTGTGTCACTGAGGGCAGCTTCCATCAACAGTAGACTTAGTACAGTGTGGAGTGACATTGTGTCTTGCAAATCTAAATTTAATCCGGATGATATTTAGGTGATATTTAAATGAAAACAGTTCACTGCTTTTAAGAGATTGAAGGTGTCACAATGCTCTTGGAGTGACCAAACTGGCTAGAAAGGGGGGAAAGGCTGTGTCTGAGAAGGACAAGTCAAAGTAGAAGGGGAAGATGATGTTTTTTCATTTTCCTGTCAGCAGCAGGGATGTGGGAGTCCAGCCCCATGGGACACTCTTGTAGAGATCTGTTATTCCATGCAATTTCACCTGTAACCATTTTGTCCGATTCATAAACCTTAACCTCCCCTTATACTCCCTTACTGGAGTACCTGATCACAGGCTGCTGGGTGTGAAAACACAACCAAACTGAGCAACAAGAATAAAATCTCTAGAATTTCCTTGATGTTGTCCCTCCATACTTCACCCCACGGGGATGCAGCTCCTGCGAGCTTTGCCTCCTGCTTCAGCACACAATCACTCCTTTTCACTCTGACCTTTTAAAAAAACTACCAGGAAGCTCCAAGACTCTGGTTGGGATGGAGCCCTCCCATGTCTATAAACAGTTTAAGAAAAATGAAATGCAAAGGTTAGTAAGCAGCTTGCAGAGACTTTGTTAAACAGGTGGCCATGTCATGGTTTCTTATTAAATAAACAGAGCTCGTCTGGAAATCATCCAAGAGACAAAGAGGTGTTGACATTCTCATTTTCATTGCTGCAATTCAAGTTTTAACTGTTTCTTACCACTGAAAAATATGATTGTGTGCTTTTTGAGCATTAGTGACAGCACAGTCACTAATGCAGATCTTCTGTCCCCGCACTTCCTGGGGGTGAGTGTTCCTCCAGACCTGTGCCTTCCATGTAGGAGACAGCTGAGGGAAGAGATTCCCCATGCAGTGTTAATTCAACAGGAATGAAAGGTGAAGTTCTGAAAGATGTCTGACAAAGCCAAGGATCTGAAAGCAGTTGAGCTTTCATGCCTCTAGGAAGAGGAATGAAAGTGGAACTTGCCGATAGAGGCAGCATATAAACCCAGGGCAGACAGACTACCTGAGACAATGGCTTCATCACTGGAGTGGGGAGAGATGTCTATTGAAAATAAAATAAGCCTCTCCAGAGAGGCAGAGGCGTTGCTAATGGCCCAAAGCTAAGGCAGTGATTAACACAGCATTCAATTTTATTTGCATTTTATTCTATTCTTTTAAAGCTGTATGGGGTAGAAAAACTTCTAGGGTCAGAATGAGGTGCAGATTTTCAGTACCATGCTCAGTTGAATGGATGCATAAATCCCATTAGCAGTAATGGAAATCAGTTGTCTAACCCAAGTAATTGAAATTGTGTGCTGAATTTGCTTTCTTCCACAGTAGCAGGTCTGAATCCTGCCTCTTGGGTTGCTGTTGGTAAATAAAATGTGTTTTGTTGCTACCAGGACTATGCATAAAGAGAATGTCATCCTCCAGATTTGAAGGTGTAGTGCAGGTCTGCAGCTGCAAAGTCATCTGGATTTTTTTGGAAAAGGTCATTTGCCTGAGGAAGGTGGGGACAGGGGGATGCTGCCGTAAGGGAGGTGCCAGGCTGTGTATGGACAGATGTGTGTGGAGCATCAGTTGGTGTCCAAGAGATTGTATTTACATGGCTCATCTTTGTTTCTTGCTGGGATGGGATCACACGTTTCCCTGTTTTCTAAAAAACTACCCCTGTGCTGTCCTGCTGTGATTAAGGACACGGGCCTTCCGGCTAGGCATAAAATTGCTCCAGGCCAAGAATTGCTCCTTTTAAAATTTTAACTAGATATAACAGGCCACCTTCTTCTTTTGGTAAAACTGGTTCTTCCTTGAGGGGAACTTTGAATTTGCTCTCAGCTTCCAGTAGGATTTTAGTGTAGGCCGGGCTTACACAAGTGAAGGGGGACAGCAGTGAGAGATCAGCAGAGCCTTTACTGGCCCCAGATATTTTCCTCTGGTGAGACTGAGTAGCAGAGGAGTCTCCCAGCAAATGAGAGGCTTTGAGGACCATCGAGTCATGCATTTTTGCCCAGTAATTTGCACCTGCATGTCCTGGGGTACCAGGGGGAAGAATGCCCATCACTTCAGGAGGAATGCACTTTGTTGGAATGTGAGAATCAGTAAAATACATGGTGTTGATGCCCCAGAACTGGGCAATGCTGATTTGTCACAACTTTTGCTGGATGAATAAATCACTAATGTGGTTTTTTTCAGAAAGCTGAAAGGATGGTGTGTCATGCAGCTCTGGCAGTCTGGAAGCATGTTCAGTTCTGTCCATCAGCCTTTCTGCAAATGAGAAGAAGTTGATTAGGACAGGCTTATTATTTCTGCTGTGTTAACACTCACATGAATAGCAAATACAATCCTAGTGGATCAAGAAATTGCTGTGAAAGTTGCAGTTCAGACATTTGGGTATGGCTGGTAAATTTTTTCCCTTTCTTTCCCTACTTTATAAACCTGGAAAAGAGACTCTAGCAGGAATACGTGTAGGATTTCACACCCCTTGTCAGATCATATCTTGCAGAAGCATGTAGGGCAAGATCATGTTTTTCAAGGAAAGGAAAGTCAGTGATCCAGCCATGAAACAACCACCCAGATGAGAATGTTAGTTAGGTGAAGGTGGAGAGGAGTCTGTGCATTGAGTTTATCCTGAAAGAGTTTGCAGGATTCAGGCACAGTTTGACTGTGAGGACCCTGGAAGTGCATCAAGTGACATATTATGACCAATTAGAAAGGTGACTGGTCCCAATGGACCTTTGTATCTTCAGGTGAAACGAAAGGAGTTACCCAAGCAGGCTTGTCAAGGACAGAATCTATACAGCCATTTGTCCAACACATCTCTAGGACGAGAAGCCAGTCAGGTAATGCTCTACAGAAGTTCCTCAACTGGCAGCACAGCTGGGAGGGACGGGTGAATGTCCTTTCTCTGCAGAAGGATTGGATCAAGTATCAGGTTTTGTAAACATGTTGTCTTCATTTCAGATCTAATGTGAAATTAGTTCTTTGGCCTGGAGTTCACAGACCTAATGAGGCTACTGCTACCTGCCAGCTGTTGGTGCCTCTTCTGTGTATCTCCTTATTGCTGGGAAATCAAGAGTGACCTGCCTGAACTCACCTTGCAGTGTGAGTGGGTTTATAATGTTACAACTGCTTCTTGTGATTTATCAGGTAATGGTCTTTCAATTAACTTTGATCTACATTGATCTATCCATAGGGCTGGCTTTAGACCATATTGTCCTGCAACACCAGCAAGCATAAAGTCACTCACTTGAATAAAAACCATACAGAAGCATGTTGAACCAACAGGATCATCTCTATCAGCCAGAGCTGAGAGTTTCACAGCAGAGTTATCTTGATGGGACATTCAGTTATGTTATAATCTTAATTCTTTTGGGTTTGCATAGCATATTAGCCTTTCTGTGATTTTGCTTGGGTTTGTGCAAGATTATGGTTTCATGTCCATCTGCTTATTTTGGCCATCTATTTGCTTCCAGTCCTCTGAAACACCCATAGCATTCCATTTGTCAGAAGTCCACACTGAATGATGCTAGTGGGTGTCAGGAAAAATGGAATAAAAACTGTTTCCTGGTGGTTTCTCTCTTCAGCCACATTATTCTGCTGTGAGACCCAGAAATGGTCAGGCATGGTAGAAAGCTCTGTTTGCGAAGTCTTATTTTACAGACCCTTGTGCAAAGAGATCCTCGGAGGCTCATGGACTTCACAGCTCTCCCTTGATTTGGGGCATTAGTGATCAATGCCAATGTCAACTTTCTCAAGGCAGTTTTTCTAAGCTTTTATTTTTCTGGCAACTTCAGCTTATCAACTTTATAAGGGTGCCTGTGTTCCAAGTTTGACACTTATTTTCCATGGATGAATGTTATTTCTTCACAGCAGCCTGTAGCTGAGTGTAGGAGATTTTTTAGATCATTAATTTCAGGGAAGACTTTGACTCAGGTGTGATAGTTGAGACAATTACTGTCATTTGGTTGCCCACAGATTTATTTAGGCTGAGCTACTGGCATAAGTTTGACCATAGCTAGGTGTTAATAGGCCAGGAGTGAACTACCTCTCCTGTGTAAGCCCCTGGTAAAAAAAACCAGCTGCCTTGGCCGTACTGGTCAAGCTCTTCAGGAGCCCCAGGCTGGCCCTGCGTATACAGCTGTAAACAACAAAATAACTGAGTGTGCCTAAGAGGCAGATGAGTTATTGCTTGGCTCACCCCAAGTAGTCAAGACCTTCTGTGCCCTTAGCACTTGTGTTGTTTTGATATAACTGCATTGAGGGTAGAGAGCGTGCAGCAACGGGGAATGGCTGAACCCAAGGGACTCTCTGTACCTTACTAAAAATAGCGTCATTTATTTAAAAAAACCTGTATTTTTGCAGTTCTCTTAGGGGAATGATAGGACAACTTGACCAAACGTATTTAAAATGTGAGCTTTGGGGTGGCGCTGGAGGACAGAAAGCATGTCGTTTCCGGTTGCAGTGGATCCAAATGAACACTTGGCATAAGTAATCACAGAACCACAGTATGGCTTGTGTTTGAAGGGACCTTAAAGGTCATACGGTTCCACACTCCTTGCCATGGGCAGGGACACCTTCCACCAGGGCATTCACAGCCATCAAATCCGTGTTTCTCCAATTTAGAAACAAGGATGTTGTGCAGCACAGTGTCAAACGCTTTGCACAAGTCCCGGTAGATGTCAGCTGCTCTTCCTTTGTGCGCCACTGCTGCAACCCCATCATAGAAGGCCACCAAATTTGTCAGGCGTGTTTTGCCACTAGTGAAGCTGTGTTGGCTGTCACCAGCCACCTCCTTATTTTCCATGTGCCTTAGCATAGAAGGGAGCATCTGCTCCATGATCTTGAGGCACACCAAGGTGACACTGACTGTTCCTGTAGTTCCCTGTGTCTTTTTTTTACCTTTTTAAAAATGGGGGTTATGTTTCCCCTTTTATCGTGAGTGGGAACTTCAGTGGAGTGCCACGACTTCTCAAATATGCTGGCTTAGTCACTCCCTCTGCCAGTTCCCTCAGAGCCTGTGGATACGTTCTCAGCTAAATGAATATAGGGGACAGATTGTGCAATTACTTATCTTTAGGAGGGACAGAATTGGAGAAAGAGTATGATTTATAAATATGGCAGGGAGGATTATTTTGATATTAAAAGTTGAGAAATCAAACACCAAAATACAGAGCTAAAATCAAATTTAATTATTCTTTTCAGAAGTTAGAACATCTTGGAGAGGTTTGTCTTCATTTCTATATTCATTTAATAATTTGCATAGCACAACACAAGCTAGAGGTGTTTATGGAACCCTCAGATATAGTAAATTAAAAGCCAGGGCAAATTTATCTTGATTAAATCGATATGAAGACTAGGTACACAAGATGAAGCTGCTTCTGGCACTGTCCTTTAGTGTTCTGATTTGTACTGAAACATGTTGGCTGAAAAAACAGCCCTGAATATTTCACAGGTCTGTAAGAGGGTGTTGTGCTCCAGTCCCGTTTCTCCATGTGGCTTTCTATTTTAAACAAGGTTGAATTTCGGTGCAGGGTACTAAATGCGTGTGGTATCTCTGCACACTCAGGGAAATTGCCTCTATATTTTCTTATGCATTAAAAGGAAGTTAATTGCATTGCCAGTTGCTTCCTTTGATCCTTTTAAAGGATAAGCACAGTCCATTGTGGTTCATGCTACAGAGTGAATCAGGATTTTTATGAATGTGAACAAGATATCTTAGTCACTTAAGAATGAAGGTTAGCATTTCTCAAACCCATTGAAGAATATGGGTGTTGTTTTCAAAGCTCAAAATTTAAAAGCTGCAATTAAAATATTGTCCTCTATGTATTTTTTTAATGTCANNNTTGTTTTCAAAGCTCAAAATTTAAAAGCTGAAATTAAAATATTTTCCTCTATTTTTTTTTTTAATGTCATCCCGCCCCCCCCCCCAATCCAACTCTAAAAACATGAGAAAATAAAATAACAGAGCAGTAGTTCTTTCAGAGTGAACCCTTGTCCCTAATGCAGGCATGATTTAATGCCTATTGTTTCTTATGCCAACTTAATTCTTCCAACTTTTGGCTTGTCCACAGTGTGAAGTCAGTCCAAATTTCAACTGCTTTTTCATTTCCAAAAGGGTGTGTGATTTATATGTTCTGCAATGACTAGCAGAGCTGGGCTCAGGTGTGGGGAGAGGTAAAATGAGGATATACTCTGAGCAGATAGCTGTTGCTCTAAGGTGAGGTTACTTGTCCAAGTCAGGAGTTGAGGGGACCTGAAGCTGCTTGGTGGTCTTAGTATAGGAGGAAATTTTGAAGTGTTACTGAAATGACTGTGAGAAGTTTTAAGTTATGTGCAAGATTTCTGTTGTGTCTCTTAAGCAGTGTCCTAGGTAGCTGCACATATGAATTACTTTGACTTCACTTCTCCACAATCCTGCCTACACATTTAATTTGGTGCATTGCAAGTAGGTGCTAATGGCACCATGTGAGAAGCCTTTGCAGGATGGCTTCTGAACGCTGCAGCTAAACAAAATGCCCCGAATTAATATCATTATTATTTTTCTGTAGAGGAGAGGCATTGCAGCAAGCAAGTTTTTACAAATAACCTCCAGCTCTCTGCAGACACAGAGTCACTTTTGTGGGCGTTCTCATCTGAAGGTATTAAGTTCTGTTTGAGATTTGCTTTCTGCACAGAGTAAATCCCTTATTTTAATCAAATGCCAAAAATGTCAAAATGTTTTGGGGAAAAAATAAATCTGAGTGTTTTTTAGTGAAGGTTAAGGCTAAACTTTTCAGGAGTGCCTAAAAAAAGATGCTGTGGTTTTGATTTACAAAGGTGCTTAACTGGTTAAATTGTGGAGGGAGGGAGGGGAAGCGAGAGTTATGGAAATGTGAGGGTACCTCATTCTCCTGGCAGTCACACTTGCTAGGATTTTTGACTTTTTCCTGTCATTCTTACTAAGTGCTGCTCCGGACCTTGAGGGAATGAAATACTTTTTGCATAAGCAGCCCAAAGCTACACAGGCACGGTAACAAATTTAGCCAGATAGGCGGCTTCTCCTGAGAACAGCCTCCTACAGCTTGTCTCAGCAGTAGTATTTGCTGAGGGATGTCTTGGTGGGTGAAGTTCACAGGCATAGTCCTACACTTTGTGCAGCTTGGATTCTGCTCAGATGGCTTTCTCCTGGTTGTTTGTTTCTTTGGAAGTGTGTCGGGTTTTGTTTTTCGCTCTGCAGACAATTCCATTTGCCGTGGGAAATCACTGCGTGAAGATGCTGCTGCAAAGCTAAGTGCGAGAGTTCCTACCGTTGTTTCTCACTCGAGTATTACTTTCACTGCCCTTGAAAGCATTGGTGTTCTAAGCAGATACTTTATATAGGTCCTGTATCATCTGGTGGGAGTTAATTTCGCCCACTAGATAGTACTTCATGTTTAAAAGTGCTGATCTCTAGAATGCTGCCTACCAAGCAAGTGAGCAGGAGTGGAGAGCTGCTTGAGATAGCAAGGTATATCCATGCCATCTACAGGTAGAAGAATGAAGCTGGGAATGTGCAACTTTGGCATCTCCCGTGCTGTCCAGGTTTGCTCTCTTGGATCCTGCCACGGTGGCAATGAGCTCTGCTATGCTCATGGGGAGAGGCAAGGGCAGCGCTCTGGGGACAGACACCCATCCGTCCTTCTCTGGCAGGGTTGGTAGTGGCAGCGAGGAACCAGCAATTTTGTGGTACATGGCTGAGACTCCTGTGTAAGTGAGAGCAGCTGTGACATTTGTGTCCCTCTGTCACCTTGGCAGGAGACGTGAGCGGTGCCCAGTTGTGGGTGCTCCGTGGTACAGAAGAGCTTGAAAAAAGTCATCCCAAAAACAGGCTGCTGAAAAAGGGTGCTCATAAAATCCCTGTGGTCAAGGGCACAATGTGAAGGTGTTTTATCAGTAGGGAAGGGGTAGCAGAAAGTCAGTGGAGCCCAACGTTTTGTTAGGGAGGAGAGAACTTTTTAATTGACTGTCAAACCATAACCTTGGAAACCTAAGGAGAAGAGGCATCAGCATGTCTGTCAGCACAGATAGGCATCAATCTTCCCTGGCTAGACAGCAACATGATTACTTCTGGAATAATGTCAACAACTTGGAAGTGCAGTAAGTTGATTTGGCCTGTTTCAAACGAAGGGAGGAGGTGGGATGCACCTCCTCCCCTCATTCATTCAAGATGTTTCATTTAAGTAGATTGTTTACAGCTATTTTTTAATTAGGAGCAATTTAAACCTGTACCTCTATTTTGAAAGATTTACTTTCATTTTGTTATGGCCTATTCCAAAATAAGGTCAAACTGAGGACAAATATCATCTTAACAATTTTCTTTCCATGTTTTCTAATGTTTTTGTGATTTCCTTAATTTTAGCATAAGAGATCCTAGCAAAAGGCATGGCGTGGTTGATAGGAAATACTACTAAATAGCTTAAATTTTATCAGCAAAAAAAAAAAAAATTCTTACATTATCAGGAAAATTTTACTTAGGAACAGTTTATTATCTGCAAAACATTTGGAACCAGTCAGCAGTCCTGCACATCCCATGGTGGGACCTCATCTCCTGACCAGCATTCAGTGCTACTGATGGAGCACCTGAGCTGGTCGCCTGCCCCTCTCCGCAGGGAGTTGATGTGCCGGCCAGTGCCAGCAGTTTTGGTTGATCCACAGCTGTTGGGTTTAGCTTTGGTTTTTTGTCACCTTTGTCACTTGTTATGGTCCAGATAAACTACAGCAGCTCTTTTGAAAGGGAAAATGCACTGAGCTGTTGAAAAACCTTGGACAGACAAGATTAGAGATGTAATGTATAGTGACTGTGTGACATAATGAGATTTCTACTGTTGTCATTCTGCCTAGGAAAAAAGAGGACTGTTTTCTGCTGCTGGAATGCAACTATTGATGAGCGTGGTCCCTGCTCTCTTCACTTTAGTTGTGCAATCTCTTCTTGGTTTTGGAGCACCTCTGTGTTTTCCTGTGTAATGGTACGGGCCGTGGGAATGAGGTGCATTTTGTAAGTGAGGTTATGTCAAGACGCTGTGATTTATGACCATAATATCACGTCTTGCCTCGACTTCTTTGCACAACTTATCCTAATGGCATCTACTGTTATCTGGGAGGAGAAACTGAACCTTAGCTTGCAGCCCAATTTATATTAATTGCATTTCCTTCTTACGTGCCTGGACCAAACTTTTGATAGTTGTTTTGCAGGAGTTTAGGGAAAGCAAGCAACAATACCATGGCCTGTTGTACAGCACATTTCAAACAATTAATATGACATTTTCTGAATTAAAAATAACTAGTAGCATAAATGATCAAAGTGCTTTGTCAAAGAGGAAACATGTGCGCTGACTGAAAAGCTTTGAAGGCATCAGCCCATTAACACCCATTAAATCGGTGATTTATGGGGCTGTGCTGGAGAACAGGCTTTGTGGGCGTTCTCCAAACACCTTGGGGTATGTAAATTTTATCCCCGAGGTGCTGACAATGAGTTAAAAAGCCCTTTGGTGTATCTTACCTTCTTTATCCCCACCTGTTCTGCTTTTGGAAGTGCAGCACTTTGGCTGGAGGCTCCTGAGTGTGCGGGTACTGTGTCCAGAGAGGATGTGCGTGTGTGAGCATGGGCTGACTCTGGCACTCCGAACTATGGGCTCTAACAGCAACTTCTGGTTATTCAAGCACACCTTCAGTTGCCTTCCCAGCTGCTGATGAAAAGAGGAGGTGAATGGATGGAGACAGCAACCGTCAGTGACAGAAGGATTTAGCAGAAGACCTCAGGTAGCCAGCAAATATCTGATGTAGAAAGCAATAGAAAAACAGAGCTTTAGCCCAAAAGCTCTAGGTATGTTGTGCCATTAAGACATTTTTATTCTATCTGCTCAGCTTTATCTCCCCTGCATAAAAATTCCTACCAGCCCTTTTAAATTTAAGCAAATTAAGGGCACACGCTGAACTACTTGTTATTAATATCTCAGCACTATTTTCTAATTCCCAATTCATACTTGAAATGGATTAAAACTGCTAATCCTTGACAAGGCAGCAAAATTTGATGCTAATTTATTGACGTGCTCTTTTAAGAAACTTTTGGTTTCTTGTCTATAAATTAAATTTAAACAGAGCATTCAAGGCCCTTTCCAAGTTAGAGTAGAGAGTGGAGTTCTGTGTGCTGACACACCACGTCCTTGAGCTTAGTGTGCAGTGTGGCTGGGGAGGGGCTGCCTTTGTTCCTAAAAGGATGCGTTTGTGCCTTGTTAGCTTCTCTTAAGGCTGACTGTGCCGATGCCTTCTGCAGCTCACACCACTTGAGTGGCCTTGGCTCACCTTGAAGAAGGCTCTGACCTCCTCCTCTGAGCTTTTGCTCCCATCCATAGCTCAGGCTCCGCTCTGTGCCATGGGTGTTTTTAATGAGCTGTCCCAGATGTGGGATGTCAGTGCTGAGCCTGGAAGAGGCTCTGTTGTTCTGCTGGGAATTGAGTCCTCGCACATTTTTCATTACCTTGAAGCCTGATTTCAGTCTTACTCCTGTACATTTGTTAGTAACGTGCTCCTTTACCAAAGGAAGTGGATTGTTTTCAGAACACTGCAATCATGTGGCAATTGTTGCTTTCCTTGGTTGTTGTTCTCTTGCCTGGGAAGGAGTAAACCCTGTGGAAGCTTAGAAAAAGCCTGCCATAGGAATCTGGGCTCTGTGCCCTTCTTAAAACTGAGCTGAGCTGCCCTTTGCTGGAACCAGCCTTTTCCAACCACACAGGCACTTTTAAGGCTCTGGGAAAGGCAACGGGAATAGCTGGTGCATCCATGCCAGACTCGAGAGCCCTGCTGGCTGCTGGGGTGGGCTGTCACAGGAGAAGGCGCCTCGTTTGTGCTGGGGTGGCAGAGTCATTGGAGCTCTAGGAAAAGCAGGTTTCCAACAACGTCTTGACCGTGGCTGATGTTACAGTGAACCCTGCATGGGCATTAAAGCATCAGTATAGGTTCCTTTGGGTGGTTTGATATCTTATCCTACGAATAATTTTGAGGGTTTGACATTTCTGCCTTGTGTAAGGTCAACAGCATGAAATTTTTGAAGCCATTTCATGCCACCACTGCCTCCTTCCCCTTGTTTTCCGAGATATTTTTGGTTTGAAAATGTAAAAAACACCTCATAATTTGACAAATCAGTTCAAATGAAAGTTTTTCTGAAGAATATTTTAAAATTGGCAATTATCACCTCAGACATTTGTGGGAAACTGACAACAAGCTTTATCAAATCTAAATGACTTCGCAATTAAAAAAGGCAAACTGCTAATGAACCCAAACAAAGTTTCTGACAAACTGACCACAGTAATGTTCTCAACAGCTCTGAAAAACGTCCATTAATTAAGACAACCTGTGATTCCAGGCATCATAATAGGAAGCAGCTGTCTTGATGCAGATGTATTTTTCAAACCAAGAAAGGGATGCAGGTGGAAAGGGACAGGCATTGTGCATCAGAAGGTGATGCAGCCAATGCTGCCTCTCTCCAGCAAGTGCAGGGGGGACCAAAACAGTGCAAGTTCAATATACACATTAATATAGCCAACAAACAGGGCAGCTCTCCTCTTGAGTCTTTAAAGGTCCCAAGTGCCAAGTTTTTCCTTAGGTATTTGTGGGAAAGCATTGATTTTCACAAATGCTGGGCCAGAGGTGTCACCTGCAGCCACTGCAACTCCCTCCCCGTGTCTCTTTGCCTTGCAGGGCTCCTTCCCAGTCACTGTGGAGGGAACCACTGGCTCTCATTCTCCAGCATTGCCTGGCTACACTCTGGATGCTGCTGCCTGGACGCACCCTGAGCTCGTTACAATAGGTATTTCCTGTATGTTTTTGCACAGAAAGCAGTGTTTATCCTGCTGGTTCCTCTTTCCTGGGTCAGGATTATCAGTGTGCTTTAGGAAAAGGTGCTCTCAGGCTTCTGTTTCCTTCTGTCTGTCCAAGGACATCCACGGAGAAAGGAGAATGCATATACGTGCCTGTGAACAAACACCAGCCCACGTTTCTGTTTGTTTATCACACTTTTCTGCACCATTGCTGGGAAGAACTTCACTGTCTGGCTGTCCTTAAAGGGTTCTCAATTTGTCCAGTAAAGTTTTGGAAATTCAGGGGAGAGTGAAACGTGCAATTCCCAAATGCTGAGGTTTGGTTGTTGGGGTTGGTAACTGGTGAAAGTAATGCTTGCCCAGGGCCCTTTTGGTGGTGGATGGCAGTTCCTGGCAGTCATTTTTCATCTTGAGTCCAAACACTTTCCCACCTGTATTCAACACGGAGTGAGCTCAGCTGAGTTTCCTGGAATGCGTTGTCTTCTCCCCAGACAACAGCTTTTAAGTGGAAAAAGCAAATGGTGTCTGAGCCTGAATGTGGCAGGGGTGGGAGTGAGTGTTGAGAAGTGATTCCTAGCAGGGTCCTTAGCCTGGAAAGTTAAATGCACACTAAGCTGCCTGAATATAGTGTTTGTTTCACTGCTGATAAAGCTGCACGCCAGAAAGAGGACAAGACTGGATCTGCCTGGCATTTGAGGCAGGTTTTCACATCAGGCAGAGCTGGCTCCCATTTACACTGCTGAAAATTCTCTGACAAAAAGCCACTGGCTAAGACACGTAATGTTAATTACAGATAATGTCGACTGAAATACCTGGAGGAGACAGGCAATAGCTGCAGTCTGTAGAATCCAAAGGGACTTGTTCTGAGTGGCATTAATTTTTAATGCTTTAATCAGGATAAAATCCCTCTACGAAGTCTTAAGGGGAGTAGGAGTAGTCTGTTTAATTTTTTGAATATGACCTGAAGGAGAAAGCAATAATTTCAGCAATCTCTAGTGATGACAAAGTTCTTAACTGGACAACAGGAAAAACAAACCTCTCAGTTTTACCCAAGACATTTAAAATTCAGCTGAAGCCATACAGAGAGCAGCAATTCCATTATCTTTATAAGCCATTCTGCTAGATTTAAATCTCTTGCATGCTCTTTTTCTTTCTTTTTCTTTTTTTTCTTTTTCTCAGTGAGACTTCATGCTGCCCAGATAGACACTCCCCTGAAGCCAACAGGTTTTTGCCTAGGAAGAGGCAGGTTTCTCCCCTCCCCTGCTGCTACACTTGTGTAGCCAGCTCTGGGGTGAGCTGTGTAGGGGGCACATGCACAGCATGGAAGGGGAGCAGTGGCAGGGGACTCTCTGCACCCCCAGCAGCTCCTCATCCCGCTCTGATAAAATCCTTTCTCGCCAGAACACAATGGTGCATTAATAACCTTTCAAAACCCGGAGCTGTATCCTACAGGTGTGCAAGGCATATGGCTTCTCCCCTATTAGCAATGCAAATTTAATCAACTGGAATAATATTCAAAGAGTTGGCTCAGCACGAGCCAACAGCCAACAAGCAGTTGTCACTTTTCCCTGCTTTTGACAAACATAAGAAAGATCTTTGATTAAAACTTCAATTCTCCTTAAAACCGATATCCCTTTGAATGAAAGGAAGCAACATCCTCTAGAAGTTCTATTGTATTTCTACTGTCGCTTCCTAAGAGAACTGCTTTTTATGTCCAGATTTCAGCAACATCAGAGAGAAAAATCTGTTACTTTCCAGTTGAAAAGCAATCCCTGTCACCAAACGTGCTGTAATTCAGCAAAGTGACAAAGTTCAGGTTGATCTGCATATTTTCCCATGTGAGACTTTTATTGCATTTCAATTTAATTTCACAGCACGACACTGTTTGTTGTTCCCTGAATCTTGCTAACAGCCTCAATATGCTGGATGTCTTCTCCTCTGTCTGTCAAGCAGTGTCAGGTCACTGGGTTTACAGACTTCACGGCAGAGCAGAAGTCTGAAGTGTTTCAGTGCCCTCCTGGCTGCAGCAGCACAGCCTTGATAGCCGTGGTGGCGCTCCTGGGAGGCAGCAGCGCAGTCACCTTTAATTTATGTCATATCACAGGTGCCACAACCCGACAGGAGATTCCCTTCACTGACCCCTTCCCAGCTTAGCAGAGTGGCATGCTGCTGGAAGGGGATGTCCTTGCTCCTCTGGGTATTTTGGAGGCTTTGCAGTGATTCTGGGCCAGTTTGGGCCCTCCTGCCACCCAGGGGACTGGCATTGACCACATGTAACTAATGAACCTGGTCTTTTTATTCTGGCTGACACCAGGTTTGGCCTGATGGCTCTTCACTGGAGCTCACTGATGTTAGTGAAGACAAGATCTGGTCCTTGCCTACAAAATAGCTGTATCCACATCCTGTGGTAGGTAAAACTCTCTTTTGTGTTTGCCTATACAATGCACGTGGTGCTGCACCCCAGGGTGGCCTTCTCTTATCATCTGTGCAGTCAGAGGAAACACTATAGTGTCACATAGTCAAGTAACTGGGGGAGGGCTGGGAGACTTCACTTAGAATCTCGGATAATTGTGGTCACTTTATTTTTCATTCACTTAATGAAAGAAAATGTAAAATTACCACAGCAGATAATTATGATAGTAGTTTTCTTGTATTCTGGTTCATTAAATGCTGATTGGCAACGGTTTGCTAATGACTTTCCTATTTCAAATAATGCCATCATTTACAGGACTAGAAACAGCCTTTTTATTGAAAGCCACTTTATCTAGAAGGGCCCTGCTTGACACATCCATTTAATCATAAAAAGCCTCAAAGTCCATCTGACTGTTGCAGAAACCTGGAATCTGCATTGCCTGAAGATGGAGAGGTAGGTACTGGTGGACAGTAGAGCAGGGCTGGTCCTGTTGTGTAGCATTTCTGCTACAGTAGTGAGGATTTGCACCCATCTGCTGCTTCCCAGGACCGGCGGAGGCAGTGGCTCGCAGTCTGCAGCAGTGGCTGAGGGTTGCGTGGGGGATGTGAAGTTGTTAGGGATGTGGAAGCACTGTGGGGAGATGGGACAAACCTTGGAGCTGTTTTCATGAGGGAAATAAGGACACGGCCAGCCTGAGGAAAATATAAAGCTAAAAGGTGAATGCTGGACTTGAGCAACCAGAGTCCATCCCTGCCAGGAGTGGAGGGTGGCAGGCAGGTCTCTGAGATGCCTCCTCCTGCCATGCTGCTCCCAGGGCTGTGCTGCACCCACTGCCTTCTGCTGCTGTCAGCATCCCTGCCTTGCCTAGGAAACAGCATTTCACTGCCCTGTACCTTGTGGATGGGGTTCCTCACCCTGCCTGAGGCTCTGGGATTTATGCAGCAGCTTGTCTGCAGGCTGTTTGCAGAGTTGTCTGCTGCTGATAAGTTGGTGTGGTGGCCAGCATGTTTCTGGCCCCTGGCCAGATACATGGAGCACTTCCTGAGACACCATCTGCTCCTTGCTTGAGTGTTTGAGTGCTGCCAATAAGCCCTTGAGTGCCGTCACCTGCATGGCCTCCAACCTAACTCAAGCAGTTCCTGGGAGCGCTGCAGGGAATTGTCCAAGTGCTCCATGGGGCCTTCTATGGGCAGGGTGGTCCTGGGGATATGTTATTGGCTCTGCCATGCCCCTGGCTGGCCTGTGGGGATGATCAGAGGGTGTGGGAGAATGCAGTGACACTGGAAGGCCAGAAGCAGGCTTCCACCTGGAGAGAAGGACAGAAGGGTTGAGCAATGGTCCCAGCTCACAAGGGAGCCGCAAGAGGCAGCTGGAGCAGGGCTACCTGAGGATGGAGGCAAACATCAGCCCTCCGAGGAGGAAGCAAAGCCCTGGGGCTCCTGATGCATCATCACACGGGACTGTGGGGAGCAGGGATGTGGTGGTGAGCACAAGCGGTGTTCCCGCTGCGCTCCACAGGGTGCAGGTCTTGAATGTGTCTCTCACAGAGCTTTTATTTTTGTTTTCCTGGGGAAAAGTACACTTCAGCATCTCTTCTTGCTATGTCACTTCTTCCTCTTGTAGCCAGACTGGGAAGCGCGAGTGCCTGAACATCTGTTGTGATTCTGGGGTTGTGGATTGGTTTGGTTTTTTGGTTTTAATAGAACTTGTTCAGCACTGACAAGCAGTGAGCAAAGACTCTTTGGGCACTTTGATTCCCTTGATTGCTGATTTTTGTTTACTTCAACCTCTTGAAAAGCAAAGCACTTCTTATCTCTTCACAGGAGATGAAGACATTTCTTCAGCTGCAGCTTACTTAAAAAGGGTGTTTTTTCTGATGCCTGTGTTTTCCCCTGAGAAAACATGAAACACAATGGAAGGAGTTTAAGCAAAAAGCCAAAGTCCTTGGACTCCAAAGGCATCAAAGCTGAGCTACTTTCCTTTGAAAATAGTCTTGGGTGGGCTGTGATTATTCCTAGGCATTTATAATGCCACCCATCACACAGGTTTTATCCTAGCTAATTTTGTCTTACATTTCTTGATGTTTTTGTCTATTATTTTTTACTTTTGATGCACTTAGCTAAATAAGCTCAAATTTGTTCCCAGGAGAAAATCCAGCTCTGGGAGGTGGTGCAGCTTGGGACCAGGCTGTGCAGGCAGCCCTCCTGGGGAGCCCAGTCTTCCCCAGCCCAGCAGAGTGGCTTCTGTGTTGGTCGTGTGTACCAGCAGACCTGTGTGTCCCCTTGCTGCCACCACCCTGTGTGTCCCCTCTCCTCTGCGCTCTAAATCGACCCCTAAAAAGCTCTTGTAATAGACTTTGCCCCTGAGCTTGAATGGCTACGAACACCAGTGACCCTGGCTGCTCTCAGGGTGCTCCCATGAGCCTCGGTCAGGCCAGCACAGTAAGGCAGTTCTGGTATTTTGTCTTCTGAGAAAAACAAATGGAGTCCTGCAAGTGAGACATTCACCTGCTGATAGCACTGGCATGTGCTCAGTTCATTTGGATCTGGGAAGCAAACCTAGGCTGCTGCAGAAGTGTTGCAGAAGGAAGGAGTAAAAGGTTAGCAGGGTCCCTCTGCACGGAGCTGAGCGGCTGCTGTCTGTCAGTCTGTCTGGGGAAAGTGCTCTTCAGAAGCAGCTGCGGCTTTAGCTCAGCCTGTGTCCTGTGGGGGGGTCTGAACTCTGTAAACCCGGCTGCTTTTTGGGGTGAATGTGGCATGCAGCAATGATATGGCATGAAAAGCCACAACCCTGGTCTCAAAGATGACCAGAACGGCTTGAGGCATTGATCCCACAAAGGGCTGTGCAGAACTGCTTGCTTTTAATGCAATTCAAACATGAATCCGGTCACAAGGAAAAACCATCTGTAAGTCAGTCTTGAGCTGAGCTGTGCTCAGCCAGTCCCTGCAGGTGGCTTTGGGAAGCATCAAACACTTCAAAAACACTTTGGGCAGGAGCAGGCATCAAAAACATCCCAATATGCTGCAAGGCTGCAGGGGAGGGTGTGTGTCCCAGGCTGGGTGCCC
The DNA here is from genome assembly GCA_013397865.1 of Struthidea cinerea. NCBI lineage: Eukaryota > Metazoa > Chordata > Aves > Passeriformes > Corcoracidae > Struthidea > Struthidea cinerea. The sequence goes on from VZTI01005482.1 coordinate 600,564, forward strand.
TTCCATGCAATGCCTGGGGTAGTCCCATCCCTCCCATCACCTGGCTCTTGGTGACTTAGACTAGGCAAGAAACATCGAGGATTTGCTGCAGAAATTGTGTTCAAAAAGTCAGATCTTGAAATGTTTTTTTTTTCTTATGGACCTCACTCATGCCAGGGACAAAGTCCTCTCATTCCAAAACCTGGCTTGTCCAATTGGCCTTTAAAAACACATCAGGCAAAAAGTTTTCCATTTTCCTACTTAAGTTACCACAGCAGCTTTTTCTATTACTGCTTCTTTTCTTATTATTCTCTCTCCATTTCTGCTATCTATGCAATCTGCTTGTTTGCATATAGTTACTTCATTAGACCTCTTTTGTTCAGATTGCTAGTTTTTAGTTTTGAGGGGTTTTTCTTAACATTAAATTTTTAGTCTTGTAAATTGGCTGTTGTCTGATAACTGCAGACCAAGTGAAAGTAATGAGTTCCAGAATAGAAATAATGAGATCAGAAGTAAAAAAAGTCCCAGCAAGAAAAACAATGGCAAAAACCCCATGAGGGTCAGATTTTATTTTTCTAACTCACTGCTGATCAGGAATTTATCCTGCAGGAAACCTCGCTGGTATCAATGGAGTGAGTATGGTGCAGTACAGAAGAACATGCTTCCACTTTCATTGTTTGGAGTTCCTTGGCTTCCAGAAGCCTTTCTGAATATGGTGGTTCCCTCTGTCAGTATATCAGGGGTTGGAAGTCTCCAGAGCTACTCCCTGTGACAGTGTTGTACTTATGCCTGTGCGGGTGAGTGACGTCCCTGCCTGTGCACATCAGTTCTTCCTCGTTCCTCTGTAAGTGGCAGGGTGCTCTTGTGGGGTTGCATCAGCATAAATGTTTACTCTCTCCACAAGGAGCATGGCCAGTGTTCTGGCACCTGAGAAAGCAGACATAGGTTCCAGGCAGCTGCTTTGAGGAGGATTCTTCCATCTGGATTTGCCCGTTTGTGCCCATGAAGCTCAGTGGAGGAGAGACATGATCCCAACAGGTCCCTTCTAGAAAAGTCAGACTGGGCTGTGAGGTACCTATGGCTTGGCTCAAATATTCTCTGATAAAACAAAGGAGCAGCACACCTTGGACAGCTGACTGTGAAGTTTGATCCAGTGAGGGCATTAGTGAAAATGGGATTGGAAAAGAGAGCTTTTAGGGAAGTTTAATCTGTACCTGGGGGTGCAGTGGGTTTTATAGCTCCAAAGACAGGGAGCTTCTGATAGCTAAAACAATGAAGGGTGCAAAAACAGTCACTTTAGGAAGTATTCATGACTTCTTCACCCAGTCATCTGTGCCAAAAAGAAAGGAAAACAGGCAAACTGAAAAAAAAGTGTCACACTGTTACTGCTGCTGAGTGACACAGATGCTAGATTTATTTAGAGCCTGGAACTAATAGCTGTGCTGAATGATACACAGCTGATTTGGGTGATGTATGAATACAACTCAAGTTCAAAAATTTCACAAGACAGTTTTCAAAGCAGAAATTGTTAAGAGGTGCCCTTTACACATCACCAGCTAAGTGGTGTGTGCTCACTGTTTCAGAGCTACTGTGCCAGTTGGACAACTGCCAGGCTTGTAATGCTGCTCTAAAAGGGATCACTTGCCATGCGGAGTTTTTGCTTTTTCTGTTATCCAAACAGACTCACTTGAATGTTAATTTGTTCCTGGCTGCCAAGGACCCATTTTTGCAGGAAGCTGAGCCCTGTGCCTGCCGGAGGGGTTGTTCCCATCCCTGCTCCGCCGGGCCGGGGCTGTAGCCACGTGTCGGGGACACTGGCTGGCCGCACTCGGGGAGCAATCTGTCATTGGGATATAAAACCTCTGGCCACAAAGGCATTTCCTTCTTTCAAAGTGCAGTGCTGTGGCCTTGGCAAAAAAGGGACAGCAGCTTTTTTCTCTGTGGGAGGTGACGACTGGAGAGGGCACAGGCGAGTGTTTGGAAAGGAAAAAGCCTCTTGGGCTTTTGGAGCTGGGCTACTGTGATGCACTCTGGTCTTTGGCCAGAGCCTGCCAGGGGACAGCAGTGACATTGTGAGTGTGGGCAGCTCCATGTGGGTGATCCAGCCCTTGTGGGCTCAAAGCTAAAACCACCAGGATTCCTGCGCCATCAGCTCACTGCTCACACAGTGTCTGGGCACCCTGGTCCTTCAGAGGCAGGCTGGGGATCCATCTGGCTTGGAGGGGCCCTCAGAATTTATCTTCATCCTTCTTTTGCCTTGTCGTATTCAAGGTGGCAAAATAGCAGCCAATGGTCTTGGCCTGGGTTCCAACAGGTTTGACATCTTTCTAGTTCTTTTAAGTGTTTTGCAGTATCTTTTGATGGGAATATATAGGTTTTCTAAGTTCATGTGACAGAAGGGAAGACAACCAGGGGATGTCCTGAACTGCTCAGGGGCTGCAGGTGGGAAGGGACTAAAATATTGATGGAGCAGATGGGAGAGGGCAGCAAAGCAAAAGGGCTGATGAGAGGCACAGGGTCCCTGCCGGTGAGGTTAATGCACAGACTGCATTTGGCATGTCCTGTTGTCAGCCTCATGCCAGGTCTCTCAATTCTCTGGGCAAGGGCGGTGAGAGGACTCCAGGTTGTGGTACCACACTGATGCTGGTGTGAGGCACTGGAGCCATGGGGATGCAAGGGAAAGAACCCCCCCTCCCCCTTGTGTCCACTTGCAGGTGTGTAAACCACTGGGAAGTCAAAAGCACAGGCAAATCCCTGTCGGGTGATGTGCTTGACAAGGGGCTGGGATCTGCACTGAAGCTTCAGTGCTTTGGTTAGAAGGCAGCTAATAAATAGGTTCAAATTTACCTAAATCTTCCTCCTTCTGCTTAGTTTTTGTATCAATGTTTTTGGATGCTTAAAGAAAAATGCAATTTTTCAGTGTCTGTTTTTAGCCAACGAAAAAAAATGGAAGACTGTTCAAAATTTGATTAAATATTTAAAGCACAGTTTCTATTTAGAAACTGGCACTTTATCAAGTTAAACAACCCATTAAGCTCATAATCATGCTCCATCTTTTGGGGCACAATGCCTTTTGCATCTTTTGAAATGAGTATTTGTGTCATCACTCAGCACGCGCAGAGGGGAAATTAATCTTCCATTGCATTGTTTCATTTTACCGCTGACTGAAATAATATTTTCAATATCTTTTTCATTGTTTATTTGCATTCTTTTTCTGACACATGACTTACGGAGGAAATTTGAAAACAAGTCACAAAATTGAGATCCCTGATAAGCTTCTGAAACTCCTTAAATATTCAGCTTGAATATTCTGCCATCAGTTGGTTTGAGTAATTGCTTTTTCACTGCTAGCAGAGGCAGTCATTGCAGCTTTGAGAATTGCTGAGGCCCTTTTGAGATTAGGTGATCAAATACTTAAAGGTGTGGCTTTTTCAAAAGAGAGGTGGTCAGTTCTGTGGGATGGAACCCACAAAAAGCCCTGTGAAGGCCAGAAGGAGGAATTGAATCCTAGACTTCTGTACGGACCAGGGGTGTCAGAGCACCTCCCAAACGCTGGGAGATGGAGGATCACTGGCAACCACGGCGCCTGTCACAGTAGTGGCATCCCAGGCGTGACAACAGAGGCTGTCCTTCCAGATGCCAAGGACTGTCTTTGCAGGGTGGGAAGTGAGTCCTCTCCCATTTTCCACGTGCCAAGCAAGGATCCTCTCCGTGTCAGCTGGGTGATCGCTGCAGGCTCTGTTTAGTAAGCCAGGGTACACCTTTATTAGAAGTGCAGTTGCCACTCATTAGCCTTACTGCATGCACAGGAACAGCGATTTGAGCAGAATTCTTCTCCTCCCCAGTCTTACATCAAGGAAAGTTCTCCTGTTTTTGTTACCTCTAAAACTAACAGAGGCAGGCTGCTGGTTTTTTGAATGGTGTGTCTGCTTCCTATGGCAAGGTTGACTTAGAAATACATTGCATTCATAGGCTGCAAGATGTGACAACATTTTAAAGCCCTGTATCCTTTTGCAAATGCAATCTTTTTCGTGGAATGACTACAAAAAGTGGGTTATTTGCATTGAGAGACTCACAATGAATGCTTGCAGATTAATCTTATAGCACATAAGTACGGCTGTAAAGGATAGAGACTGCAGCAGCAAAGCCATCACTGCACTTTATGTGTTGGGAGTGATAAGGTTATATCAGCAGAGCAAGCAACTGAACAAAATCTATTGTTGTTTGTGGGTCAGAAGGCAGTTTGATATCCAAGCATAAAAGACATGTAACCAGATCACATTCTTTGCTCCGTGCCTCATACTTGGAATTAGTGCCCAGCTTTTTCAAAGAGGTTTCCTGTTATTGCTGACAGTGCATTTTCCACAAGGAGTCCAAGCATTTCCTGGCATCCTAAGTTAGATCCTGCCTATGTCCCAAACCCCCAAGTGCCATGTTTTCTCAAGATGAACTTGTCAGAACCCACACTTTCTCCATCAAACATTTCCCACACCAGCTCTTTCCAGGGGCTTACCAAACACAGGGCTGCACCAGCTGAGACTGACCCACTGAGGCCTCCTGCAGCTCAACCCCCTTCAGCCTCCGCACTTTAGCAGTGGCTTTGCACGTGCCACACATTTTTGTTTTCTTCGTGGTTTTCTTGTTCCTCTCTGGTAGCCCACGTGAGAAGCCTGATCAACTTGCCCCCGCTTGTTGGTGTATGATAAGCAGTTGTACACTTAAGATCAGCTCCAGGGTCAAAGTCTCTGAGGATTACTGTGACTGCTGGTACTAATTCAGTTGTTTTATACCTTTTACTGCCAAGTAAGGGAGCTGCCTGCTTTGCCTCTCATGTTGCCATTGCCTATTTCCAGGTTCTCATACTGGCTTTTCATGAACCTCCTTTTTCCCTGGGCAATACAATAGTCATCCACAAATCTTTTCAGTGAGCAGCATGCAAGAAAGAATGCTTCAAAAAATGCCCAGAGTACAGGCAAAGCCTCTTACACACACGGTGAAGTTTGGTTTCTTTCTGAGCTAATTCCCAGTTCACTGAGTAGGAGGAATATTCACAGGTGTCACTGTAATGTGCTGGTTCTTGGAAATCTGAAATGGTGTTTCTTTCTCATAGCATGGGGACAGCATATATAACCTTATGCTAAAATCATGCAATGCATCAGTGAGCTATTCTTTTCTTGCAGAAATGAATATTGTTTATTAGATGAGGTATTTCTTCATCCCAAATTTTCGGAGCACAGTTATTTTCTTGGTGAATATGAGTAATTCACACATATTCTGCTACATTTCCTGTTTGATTCTAAGAGAAATACTTGCAGCATCCAGCCTAGAGGTTCTGGTCCCCAATGGGAGGCTGACATGACTTGAAATACCAAAGTACTGAGGAAAATATAAGAAATATGTAAATATTGCAGCTGTTATTGTCAAAACTCATAGACTCATTTAGACTGGAAAAGATCATCGAGTCCAAACATTAACCCAGCACTACCAAGGCCACCACTAAACCATGTCCCCAAGCACAACATCCACACATGTTTTAAACCCCTCCAGGGATGGTGACCCCACCACTGCCCTGAGCAGCCTGTTCCACTGCTTGATAACCCTTTCTATGAAGAATTTCATCCCAATATCCAATCCAAGCCTTCCCTGACACAATTTGAGGTCACTTCCTCTTGCCCTACTGCTTGCTACTTGGGAGAAGAGACCAACCCCCACCTTGTTACACCATCCTTTTGGGTAGTTGTGGAGAGCGGAAAGGTCCCCCCCAAGCCTCCTTTTCTCCAGGATAAAGGCCTGCAGCTCCCTCTCCACAGAAAGTCTTACACTGTTGTAGGATGCTACTGAACACTGAAACAACAGGGGTGAAGTGAGGTGTTAGCAGCACATTTGCATAGGTGGGAAAACCAAATGAGCACTGTTAAAATTGATGTGAAACCCCCAGTGATAAAGCAGACTGTAGCAGGTTACAAAACAGGAGAGAGCTTAAATATGTGTGGATATTTTATAACTCCATCATAGGATAATTTAAAGCACAGGGCAAGCAGCAGTGAGTAAATATTTAGGGCTATAATTTTTGCACAGTACTTATTCATATATTAAATGTTTACAATATACTTCTCTCCCAGAACCCAGCCTACAGGGAAAAATATTCTGCTTTTCTGGAAAGTGCTCATCTAAGTCAAAAAACAGGTCAGAATGTGCTTATTTACCCTTTATGCAATGATTGCAATGCTTGCTAGGAGGGGCAAGGGCTGTCTAGACCAGTCAGATACAACCCCAGCTGATGACTGGAGGTTGTAAATAAATGAGTCCTAGAATTTGTCCCTAATACTGAATATGTTGTGAATTGGGCACTAAAGCAGGAGATGTGTGTGCCCATAAACCAGCCCAGCTATGAAGAGAACTGTGTGCAGAGATGCGCTTGCAGCTGTGATTCAGCTGTGCATGGGAGGTGGGGAGTGGTTGTGGTGCCTCACACACACTCCTGCTTCCCGTTCTCCTGCTACCTGTGGTGGCCTTTCAAGTAGATTTACTTCCTAAATAAAAAATACTGGACAGTAAATGTAAATTGCAGTAATAAAGTAATTTACTTGCTCCTGTTGTGTTTGAATAAGAATAGATGTACATTTAGAAAGCATGGCTGCTTCCTAAGTTGTGAGAACGAGGGATTCTATTGGATGCTAAATACTGCAAATTAGAGCATGCATTTCTTGTAAATGTTCAACAGTTTCAGACTGGCCATGATTTGCCTTTATTCTCACTGGTACCAGCCAGGGCTGGAAAGCACACAGACCCTTTTCTTTCCATTTGATCTGTAAACTCAGATGTAGCCCATTCTACCATAGCAGCTGCAACTTCTTCTTTGTTGGAGGGACAACCTGATCAGGTCTTTCTCACCCAACAGCTGACTGAAGGGGCCACCGACCTGCAACTGGATGTAGTGGAAGGCTTGATTGCTTCAGCAGCCCTGAACTGCACCCCAGCTCCCCAGCACGATGTCTGCTTGAAAGGGAAACTCTGCAACCAGGGTAAACACCTGATTGTTTCCTAATCCGTGCCATCCTGTATAAAGGTATGCTGCTATTTTAAACTACAGTGATGTGGATGTGTTATAACCACCCTCTCTGCTTTTCATCTGTCTGTCACCAGCTGGCTGTTGTTGATGATTTATAGAATTAGATTTCAGACCTCATTAACCAACATAAGAGCATCTATGTGCTAATTTCATCCTGTCAAATATTATTTGTAATAAACATGCTGGTAGTTTCACCCAGTGGGGTTTTTTGACTAAAACAGCAATGAGGCAGTGCCCACACACTGATCTGGTGGGTCTGTCATTAGTGAGCAGGCTGGTTGGTACAGCCCCATGTGCTCCTGGAACCCTGCTCAGCATTTGTCAGATGAGAGAGCCCGATCCAGCAATCCCCACTACTGTCAATGGAATGGGAGCACTTAGAGCCCTCCCCTTCCCTGGTAATTCCAGCATTTTTTAAAGCATCCTCATAACACAGCCCCATATGTGGGTATTTTCTTTTTATCTGAAAGCTCATGCCAGCATTTGTAGCTTAGGCAACAAAATGTTATTTATTTCAAGAGCCTAAGGTACCATCTGTTAGCAAAGCAAGGAAAATAGAAGTATCTGAAGGTACAGCTGGTCCCATGGCTCCTGGCTTTGGGTGCTGGGACCCAAATTTCCTTTCAGTAATGCTCCACACTTGCTCCAAACTATGGAGTGCTTGGAGGTGACATTCTCAAACTGACTGATGTCCTCCATGCTACCCAAGTCCACCTCTGGTTTCTTCTTCATTTCAGGAAGCAAGGCAAGGTTATTAAACCCACATCCCTGCTTAGGGCAAATCACTGTTGCCAGGAAAAGTTCTGCTAAAACAGTGCTTGTCAACCAACTCCAGGGAGTCCAAAATTAGTGAGTAGAGACTTCAGAGAGCAACAAGGCCACAGGACAGACCTTGTTCTCATTCCTGGCTGGCGAGTGAGGCTGAATGCTAAGATCCCTGTCAGCTTAGGACGTATTTTTCTCTACTCCAAAATAGCTACAGTCCATATGGCATTTGTGACACTTGTAAAACTGGAAGACAATCCAAATTCTCTGTGGTGGGAGTGCTGGGGTCAAAGAAAGAAAGTGGTGCTGGAGAGGGCTGTGCATGCAGGGCAAAGGATGCATGAGGTACCTGTGAGCCCCAGTCTGTGCCTGTAAAGCCATAGGGGAAAGGTTCTGGAGAGAGCTGTCTCCTCTCCAGGCTGCTGCTGGGGATGCTTGGGGCAGAAGCCACCTCCACCACGTCTCACACTCCCACTTTCCCTGGGCAGAGAGCAAGGAATGGGCATCTGAGCACTAAGGATTTGTTACAGGACTCAACACTGTTGTACCAGCCTGGGGTGTTTGTTAGAAAGGCAGGCTGTTGGTGCAATACAAATCACAATAAACCCTGCTGGAATAGCAATTTGGTGGTTAGGCCAGTTCATTGTTTGTAGAAAAAAAATGAGTTCTATATATTTATTAAATTCTGTAGCTGCTGTGGTGAGGATTGATACCACTGGTACCCATTAGATGAACAGATGGTGCTTCTCCTGTGTTTTGTTACTGCTGGCACAGATGGGGAGAGCTCCTCTTTGAGGAAAGGCCTGTTTGGCAAGCGTTACCTGCTGGGGTTGGGATGAGGAAAGCAGCCTGGATGTCAGGTCCTTGCAATCTCCATCCCAGAGCCCATGATCACTGACAAGGATGGGCACTCTGCAAGCATCCCCAGTAGACAGGGCAAAGCTAGCTTAAGAGGAAGGTGTCACAAACCTTCTGTGCTACTCTTTAACACCTCTGGTGTTCCACCACAGCCCAGGCAGATTTACAGAGGGAGGGAAGCTTTTAAATGGTGGCTACTTCTGCACTGCTTCCCCGACGTGGTGCACGCTCCACCTGCGGGGCAGGGTGTGTGGCACCAGTCCTGTTCCCTCCATCCCAGCAGAGCCCAGTGGGACCCAGCTGGTTGCTGCTCCAGCAAGGGCAGCCTTGTGTTGCCCCTGCTGTTTCTCCACCTTGGCATCCACCCACAAGACCTGGCTGCAGTGCCCCGGGTTTTCCCAGATATTAACACTTGGGGCACATCCATGCTGAAGAAAATCTGTGCCTGGGCCCTTAGCTTGCAAACCAGGTAGGCTGAGCTTTTGTACTGCAAAGGCACATGTGGCTTTTATCTGGGCAGACTTGTTTTAGAGTAGCCAGAGCTGCTGTGGATTGCATTGGGAAGGAGGATTTTTGAAGTAATTTCCAGGTTGCTTTCCATTTTGCTCCCTGGGCTGCTCTAAAAGCTTTGTTTGGCACATCGTAAAAGCCCTTGGGTGGTTTGGCAACCAGACGAGCAACCGGTTGTCTTGTCCCGGTAGCCAGGCCTCCATTACCAGCTCCCAGCTTAAGCTCCTGTGCAGGCTGGGTGCATCTCCTGACACTCACTGAAGCTGTCAAGTTGCCAGAAAAATGTTTCAGCAGCTGCAGTCTGATTCCAACTGCTCTTAAAATCCCATTTACAGGATTTCCTTTCTGCTTTGCAGGGAGACAGTCCTAAGCAATGTGCTTAACTGTTTGACAGGCTCTTCTGACAGTTTCAGCAGTGAAACATGGCAGGAGAAGGGCAGGATGGCCCGTGATCCTAAAATATTCTTGTTCCTCTGTGCTTGCCATTGATTCTACTGCTCAAGTTCCCAGGAAGACTAAGTCTAAATAATTTATAGGTAGGGATCTTTCCTGTTCTGAAAAGCTTCTTAATAGATTTGTAACTTGGAGGAACAATTTCCATTTTTTTGATGATAAAAAAAACTTCTGGAGATGATCACCAATATCAGCACTTCTCCAAAGGTCACAAGCCTAAAACTATTCAGGATTTATTTTTATTTCTACTTAATATATAAATTGAATGCAGAATCAAAATAATGAGGATGAAATTCAGAAGAATTGAAGCAAATGGGCTTTGTTTCCACAGAAGCCTGTTAATGAGTAGAGTATTGATATTCACTTTAGGGATGGGATATTCACTTTAGGAACTTGGAAAGTTCCGTAATAGGATTTCTATTTTAACTCTACTGCTTTGAAGCTTAATTTACCTTTGCAGCATCCTCAGTTTTCAGATGAACAAGCAGTAAAGAGGTTGTCCTTTGCTGGGAAATGCTTCAGCCTGTTTCTGCATGGTGACAGAGGGACACACAGGCTCCTCAAGGGGACACACTGTCCCTGCACTAACATCCAAACTTCTGAGAGCCCTGCTCCAAGGTGGACATGCAGGTGCTCAGGGATGCTCATCTGCCTCAGTTACAGCTTTTCAGCTCCATTCTACCTTGGACCCTTAGGAATCTACTTTCCTAGATTTTTTATTTCATAGATGAATGGAAGTACATCTTTTTTTCAGGATTGTTTTTCTTTTTCTGAAAATGTTCACTAACCATTTCTAAGCAAAGACTTGGCTGCCCCTGCATCACACCCAGCAGTCCCTGCTCTTTGCCCAGCTGTGTGCCACACTGTGGGCACTGAGCCCAGGCACAGAGCCTCCGTGACACTCACTGACCAAACCTGTGACCTCCAGCCAGCTGCTTTTAGGGGGCTTTGCCAGGGCCATCCCGGTGTGGTGCCAGTGCCTCCCGCAGAGGCCAGAGGGGGATGTGCGTCCCAAGCTGCAGTGCCCACCCTGCCCTTCTCATGTTTCCCAAATGTCCCCAGCACTTAACCAAGGCAATTTAAAGAACAACACTCAGATGATTCTCAGTACCATCTGCCTAAACACTGCTTTTTCTAGGAAGTCAATTAAGCTATAGTGCTTCTTTGCAGAGAATGATGGCTGCACTCTGATGAGAAATGCACTTGATAATTTAATAGGCATTTTGTCTTTTTCCTAACAAGCTGTGTTGATTTCTGAGAGGTCTGTTATTCACTAAGGGAGGAAAATGTATGAACTGAAGTAAAACATAGAACAATCATTAATGTGAAGGATGTTTAATCTCTGCGAACTAAAAATAAAGCTTGTGAGCTATTTGGATTATTGGCATTTCCTAAATTTCTTTATCATTCAAATGTTGGGACAGTGGGTGAGGGAAAATGGCAGCTCTTTAAATTAAAAAGAGTTGCTCTGAAACAATGGAAATAATAATGTTTTGACTTCTGAAGTAAAAAAAAGAATACTTTCAAGGTCAAAGTCAAAATGTTCAATAATTTTTTAGGGCTCCAGTTTGAATGAATCAGTCCCAGGCTGCAAGAAGATTTTTGACATTTCAGTTCACAGAAGTTTTTGATTGTCTTTGGTGCTGGAATATAGAACATTTTCAAAGTCTCAAATGCAATATGACTGGAAAACTCTTTTCCACTCAGCCCTGGTAAAAATCCCCAAAAAGGGGGTGCAGATATTGGCTCCCTGCCAGAGCACAGGAGCTCTGCTAAACCAGCCTCTCTCTGTCTCTTAGAAAATGCTTTTTCCTCCAAACCAAATAGTGGAGGGGTGGAGGGAAGAGCAGGAGGCACAGTGACACTGTCCCATGCTGGCTGGTAACTCTGGGGTGCCTCTGGGGCACAGAAGGTCTGAATTTAAGTCTTCCTCTGGTTTGGATCTGCTTCACACAAAGTACAAGCAACTCCTGAAGGGACTTGCACTTCCCAGGGCCTCTCTGCTCATCACTTGCAGGCAGACTCTTAGGAGAATTTGACTTTATTAATGATTTAAGCCTTGTGGGATGTAGACTGACACCAGATGAGTGATGGCAGAGTGTGGGTGAGCTGTGGGGAAGGGGAAAGGCTGAGAACAAGCCACATCAGGAACTGACCGAGGCAGGGCCGTGGCAGGAATCAAAAGAACAGGGCAGGATGAGGAAAGCCACAGGTTTACATCTGGCAAGCCCTTGTTTTGCCTCATCCCGTTTTCCTAATAAAAGTTAAATATGGAAAATAGCATATAATCTATATGGGGCCACATTTTTGCATCTACTGTAAATCCACCTGTGCAGCTGGTAGTTGGTCCCAGTGTGGTCACAAGGCTGGAGCCGCCTTGGTTTGGTGCCTGCTACCAGAACTGAACTGAAATGCTGTGAATAGCAAGCAGCCTGTCACTCCTCTGCCGCAGCAGCCTCTTACCAGCAATGCAGGAGGGTCCGAAGGTCTGTGACTGACACTGTGTTTACAAGCAGCCACTGCTCAGCAGGTTATACAGCATCTGCAGGGGGCCAGCAGAAGAGATGAACGTCTCTACTACATTGCAGAGAATGCTTCAACAAACCCAGAACATACTCTCTGAAACTGAGCTTCCAGCCCAGCAAGAGGTCACGTGAACTGGTATAACCTTTAGGGACCTCCATTGTACTTGGTCCAGGATCCCCCTGGCACAGCTGGAGTCCTGTTGGTGCCCACAGCCATGGGCAGCATCACAGCACCAGGCCAGAGCCCTTCCTGGTGAGCCCTCTCATCCAGATGTCCCAGGACACGAGCACCTGGTGATCTTCTCCTCTTTCCTTCTCTGCCTTGGGAGCATGTTTTTCTTGTGACTCCTTGAATCTTCTTTAAGCCCCATCTGCACTAGAAATTTGTTGTACATCCTCAACCAAGAAATACAGAGGTAGGATTGCCACATAGGGAACCTTTTCCCTTGGACTGAGTACACGCAGAGAGAAGCGAGATACAAATCACTCACAACTGTTCTGCAGAAATGGGCTTACTTCTGCACTTTGTTGTTGGAGAAGATTTGGGGCATTCTGTCATTTTATGGACTTGACTAATGACTCACCAACAGTTACTCAGCAGTCTGGAAACTTGCCTCTCTGCAGCTCAAAGGAAGAAAGATCAACCTCTTGATCTGAGGGCTGACTTCAAGATGTCCCAGGGGGAGTCATGGGAACCCGCTTGTCCCAGGACTGCTCCTGGATATCTCCTGCTGTGCTGCCAAACATCCCATTGCTTTGCTTTCCCTTGCCAGGAGGTTTTCCCTGGCAGAGGGCTGGGAAAGGCCCAATAATCCAGTTGGCTGTGGCACAGTTAGTAAATGACAGAGCAAACTTCATAAAGGACACCAGGTTTTAGGATGCTTTCAGTTAACTTGAGAGCAATGTAGGGTTTATGTAGCAGTTAATAATGTGATACAGGCTCCTTACAGGTTTACTGGTCTCTATATTCTTGAAGTTACAGTTCTTCCTACTGAGTTGAAAGCTCTGAATATAATGTCCTGAGACTAAGCTCTGATGTTTTTTGAAAGTGTGTGTATGTAAATGCCAGAGAGAGGAACAGAGATTAAAACTGCTGAGATTATGCCTGAAGCAAGAGCAAACAGATGGATTTCATGTTTAGGACACTGAAGAAATGCAAAGTGGCCATCTGCCAAAGGTTCCTGTGAGCTCTCAAACATTGTGAGGTAAAACAATATCGTAATTTAACCAGAGGGTGAGTAATGCTGCTTCTGGCAGCTGCACAGGGGCTGGAAATATTTGCACGGCCTACACCTACGGATCTTGTCAAGATCCTGTTGGCAGTGCTCCTATGGAAAGGTCATGTCCTGGTACCTGGGCAGGGACCCAGCTGCTGGGCTCTGAGGCTTTAAGGATCAATGTTGTTCTGGTGTTGACAGAGATTCCTCACCTGAGCAACACCCAACAGAAGCCCCTGGAACAATCCCGAATACCCTTTAATTGGAATGTATGACTTGTTTTTTTTAAAAACCCAGCATGTTAAATTACTGCAATGGTTCAGGCAAGAACTGAATGAAATGGAGATTAAAAGCTGTAAATTAGTTTTGGAACAGGCTTGAAGCTTGCGTCTGGATGGGACTAAAGTCTCAGTGCCTTTGCTGGTGTATACCATTTGGCACCACGGGACTTTGTGCTGAGCTTGCTTGCATCACATGCTATTCATCTGCATTTTATATGGCAATCCCTCTCCCTGCTCCTCCCCTTTCTATCTGGGAAATGACATCTTTGAGTTTAGGTAGAGGCTGTAATTCCCGTGTTTCCAAAAGGCCCTCCTGAAATGTGCACACCATTCAAACACTGCTTTAAGACGTCCCTTCCCAGGACGCAGCCACAGCTCAAGGCCAACTTGGCACGATTGTAATTCCGAGTGATTAAAATTTATGGTGGCTAATCTGTCGGAAAGCATATGTTAGAGCAGTGTTCAGCTGATCAAATGCATTATCTGATAACTGCTGGTAACTCTGCTCTGTGATCTACAGCCTGATTCCAAGGGGAAGGTATTTAACCTGCAGCAGCTTATGAGACTAGAAAGAAATAATAAAACCCAGTGTAGACTTAGGGGGAAAAGATAAAAGTTACTGAAAAGCAGCTGATGAAATGGTTGAGGTGTTACAGCACCAGCAGCAGTAATCAAGAGCCCTGCTAAATCGTTGGGCTGTGTGACCTTGGCTGGGAGCAGATCCGGAATGAGGGTGTCCAGCTTGAGCTAGAAAAATGCAGGCACATGAGGAGATAAAATAGCAGCCTTTCAAAACTGATCCTGTTCAAGGGTACCAGAAGGGATTTCCAAAGCAATTTTTTTGCAGAATTTAATTAAAGTGCTTTGAAATTTCTGGGAAGTGAGAAATTGCTTGGCAGGATTGTTGGATTTTGGCACCATGAAGGCTGAAGAGTGAGCCCTCACTGGTGGCCAGGCAGTGGAAATGTGCTTGGCTGGGTCTCATTTTGGAAAGTTTGAGGATTGCCATCAGCAATGTAGGCATCCCAGGCATGGAGGGGTAGCAGGAGGTGGGGATCAGCAGCCAGGCATAGACAGGCTTGGCCTTGGGTGCAGAGGAAGCTTCCTGGTTCTCACCCTGCCCAGAAACCATGTAAGGTTGCTTGGACTCGTTTCAAAAATGTTCTGGAGATGATGTTAGTAATCCAAGCTGGTCATAGCTTGTCTGTGGGGAAGTATCAAACAGTGTATGCACTTTTCCTCCAGCCTGCCACGATGCTATTTATGCTCCCATTTCTGCTGCTGGGGCTGCAGCACTGTGTGAGGGGTTGGACTCGGTGCTGCTCCAACCACACACGGTGAGGACAGGACACGGTGATCTTCCCATCCCTCCTGCCACCTATTTGCTGCTGTCGTGGTCCCTTGAGCGGGTGTTTTTTAGGTCAGGCTGCAGTTTACCCAGCGATTCATTCACCTAATGGCCCATGCAGTGCCAGCCTCAGGATGAGGGACTCATTTCCCACCTTCAGGCAATGAATCCAGCAGACCTTTGCCATTGCTGTTCACCGTGTCGCATTGAGGAGTGCTGGGGTAGTTTTTACTTTAGAAAGAGAAAATGTGCTGATGAATTAGGAGTGGTGCCAGGCTCCCAAAAGGACTTGTCCTTTCTTTTTAATAAGGTGGTTTTCTTTGTAACCTCCCCATCATTTCTAATAAGCTCTTGTGCTGTCAAAGCTGCACTTGGCTATTTTTCTCATTTTCCATCTGCTTATGAAAAGGGCTTATGAGAGATGAATGTGTAAGAGGAGATTCTGTTGAGGATGGCTGTCCTGTGCAATCGAGCAGGGTTCCCATCTGGCTTGCTTTGGTTTTTTTGGTCGGTTTTCCAAAATAATGTTTCTGAAATGTCGAGCATACTCTGGCACACACGTATGGCCCAGGTTCCTTTCCAAAGAGGGCTTGGGGTGGAGGCCAGGAGGGGTGTCATGGTGAGAACTGAGGTAGCAAAGCAGGGTTTATCCTATAAATTTAATTTTCTGTTCCTTCTTGTGTCTACTGGAACTGTACCTGTACTGCTAAGTGGGACCGCAGTGCTGCTGCCTAGGTGCGATCACATCAGTCAACCTTTTAGCAAGCTTTCTTCAAAAGGCTTAAGTGTGATATCAAAGAGATTCATCTTTAAATTTGGTCTGAATGCTTGATCATGCTAAACTGGAAACTCTTGTTCAAATCTGTCCCAAATCGTCCTGAGAAAGGCAGAAATTGCCCAGCAGATTGTCCTTACCATGCCTGCCTTGGAGTGATTTGTTACAGCAAAATGAAACTGTCCAAAAGCAATAAATTAAAAAAGAAATCCTCTTCATCAGTGCAAGGAGAATGTAGTCTGTAATTTATTATGGCAGTGACAAAAAAGTCTATTGCATGCATCTGACTTTTGGAGCCAGTAGAGATTTCCTACAGCTTCTGTTCTCTTCCATCTTGCAGGACATTAGGCTGGTACAGAGATATTGGCTGTGCCCTCCAGACCCAGATCCCACGGGGACCAACAGGAGCTATGCTTTTGGCTCAGAGAGAAAAGACTCAGCTTATTTTTACCCATATTTATGGCAGCTGCCTTTGACAGTGTCCACGAGTGCTCACCAGTAAGGATGAATCCTAGTTGGGGATTCAAAACTGGCCTGAGGGAACCTCTTTCTGCCCTGAGTACCTTGTTAAAGTGCAAACCTCTTCCAGATGAGTAGAGGGACCTTGCAGTTCATTGCAGCAGAGTTGGTGTCACAGTGTGCAGCGGTGTTTTTGTCTGCCTGTGGGGTGAGTGTGTGGTTGCACTCATACATACTGTGACTCATACGGTGTGTTCAAAACAGAGGGGTCTTCTGTATATTCCTGCTTCACTGTTCTCATGGAATGACCAGTCACCTCACTTAATTAAAGGGTAACTCAGCTAAACCTAAAAAGTGTTAGTCAGTGATATTTCTTAAAGCTTTGTCCGGGTAAGTTTATATATTTTTCCAGTTCTAGGAATAGCTCAAATGAAAAATGGAGCTTCTTTAGTCACTGTTTTTACTTCTAAGGGTCTGAAACATATTTTTTGTCCAAAAATAGCAATGAGCTTTGTGAGGGACTGCAGTATATTCAAAACAGTTTCTGGTAGCCTTTCTCATGCAATATTCCTTCTCCTCTTCACAATGTCCCAGACCCTTTGTATGCTTGCCAGGCGGCCTTTTATCTCACACTGCTTGGGAAAGCTGCTCCGTGTCCCTGAAAGGGGAAACAACGAGCTCCGTGCCCTAAACCAGCCAGCTCTGCTCTGCCCTTGCTTGGCCCTCTGTACTCAAACCCACTCCAAGACTCGCCTACAGCCAGCTCGGGGCTATGGCAGCTGAGGACACTGCCACAGCGCCTTGGGGGAGATGCTGTCACTACAAAAGGGATCAAGCCCCACTCCCCTCTCTCCCTCCCTGCACATCACCTACATTTTCTCAACATCCCCTTGAGGCAAGGGGGAAAAAGCCCCCCAGTCTCCAGGCTGGACGGGGCCATGCAGCTGCCCAGCCGTGGGTAACTCAGACATTGAAGTAGAAATGATGCCACCTCCAACTAGAATCTGCCCTTGAAATTTTAATTGGGTTGTTACACTGAGATGAAATGTGCTTTCTAGTTTTTAATGTGTTTATTAAGTTGGCATATATGATTTATTATGTCCTTAATTATTAATTTTCTTGTTCATAAGTGCCTGGATTTTTTGTAAATTATGAGATAGGGAAGTGTAATTCTATCACAGGGGAACCTTAAGTGAAATGAAGGGTTTGGCTTTTTAATGCAATTTATATTTATGAGAAACTAATAGAAGATAATTTCATATTATCAAAGTAATATAACTAATCCAAGATGATTTAAAGAATGATGATCAGATAGGTCTGATGTGAACTGATGTGAGCAGAAACTGAACAGCTGTGGGATTTAGGTCCTAATTTTGCAAAATACTTTAAAACTCACTTTTGTTGGTAGGGAGGTTGCCCTGCATTAAGTCCTAAGTTTGAAGAAAGCTCCTGAGCATTGCTCAAGGCTACCCAATATTCTGTTTTCTGTGAAGTAGGATTTGATCTAGGGCAAGATTGAACACAGGATAGATTCAAGCACGATTTTTGCTTGGATTCATTCTCTTGAAGCTTCATCTGCTGAGCGTTTGCAGAAGATGTGTGTCAAGAATGGGGTGACCAAGGCTGGATTAAATTGGTTTAATTCAAGTTCATAATTTCTGGTGGGTTTTTTCATACCACTGTGGGTGAAAAGAGAGCTCAAATAGTGGATCTAGTTGTAATAGGCACAGACTACCTTGAACAGTAGCAAGTGTCATTTAGCCAAGGAAAAGAACCAGTATTATATCGCTTCAGTAAATCACAAGCACAGGGTACCATCAGCATTTTTATTAATACAGGTGAGAAGGTCTGAGCCTGCTTGTAAGTATACAGAAGTTACTCGTGCACTTTCAGAGTTCCTTACTCAGTGCTGTGTCTGACTGTGAAGCTTCATAATGAAGTCATTATGAATTAACAAGTCATTGCAAGTAAATAAAAGAAATCCATCTGAATCCCTTGCATTAAGTGTTCCTTTAATTCACAGCAATTTCATGTCTGTAGTACAGTATGCGCTGTATGAGGACAGCAGTGCTTTCATTCTGTAATTCCAGTTCAAGGGGGGGGAAGCAACAATATTTGAATCCCTATTTCAAACTACTTTCTGACAAATAAGTTTTTCGTGATATAAATAAAGGAATTGTCAGAATTCACTTTTCTCCAACGTCAAGGTCAGCTAGATGTTTGTAAATTCATTCATGCCAAGAGAAATTAATGAACCAGTAAAAAGACAGATACAGAGGTTTGGCTCTGTGAACATATTGGTTAATCATCTGAGAGTCCACAAAGTATGCTTTTGATTACTTTCTTGATTTTATATCTTTATTCAATTTGAATAAATCTTAGTCACACCTCAGCTTGCCCGGAGACACATCTCCACTGGGGTCTTCTTGGAACTTTTTTCAGTTTTGTATTAAACAAATATAAAGTTCTATAACCAGTATGTGGAATAACCATAGCAGTTACTCTGCAGACATTTTAGATACATCAATAGAGGTGTAACATAAAACAGGAATACAGGTTATAGGGTTTTTTTAAGGAGTAATCTATTGAAGTGAATGGATAGCTCTGGTGGACTTCACAAATGCTACAGGGTGATAATTTCCCAAAGATTAATACCCCAGATGCTGTCACAACTATTAAAACTTCCCACCCCCACTCTGGAGAAAAGAGGAATAAGGATTTAGTTACAAGCATCCATGGAAACTTCATCATCTTAGAGATCTGAGGATCCCAACAGACCCAGAGCAGGCAGACTCCCTGCCAAGAGCAGGGTCTTCTCACAGCAGGAACAACTGAGGTCTCTTTCCTCAGCTAGCTCAGTATTTCAGACTTATTTTTAATTGTGTCATCACCTTGATGTCTTTTCATGGGTTGTTTTTCATTGCCTCTCACTGGAGAGGCACTCAGATTGGCAGAGGCTGTACAACTTTTGCCTGAGGTTTTCCTGATGAAAACTTCACGACTGGGCTGTTTCCTCTCCTGGTTTATTGCACTGCATTCCTCTCAGTTTTCATCTGCGCACTGAAAAATCACAGGCACTGACTCATGAAAATGCAGATTTCTTTTTCCTCTTCCAATTCCAGCTTCATTCTTTCGTAAAAGGGGAATGGAGGTTTTAAGTCAATAGCTTGACTACATCTAATGTGAATTGATGGTAGATGCAAGCACCTTAATACAGCATTTCAGCTCCTTCAGTTCTGTTGTGAACTCAAGTACATTCTTCAAACAGAATGTCCTCCAGGCATGGGCAGCTCTGCTGACACCCCAAGAGCTGAGCTGATGCCTTGTGCTGTGAATCGCAGCAGCCCCAGTTGTGCCAGGAGGGGAAGAGTCTGGCTGAGGATCACAGAGGTGTGAGAATAGCAAATGAACAAGTGCCAACCGTGAGGACCCGCTTCCCACACCCTCTGGAAGTGGACATGGCCAGCACCTGGCCTGAGGGAGAGGCTCCCCTGGAGCCTCTCAGGAAAGGCAGCTCACGGATGCAAAGGCAAGAGGAAGTTTTCCCTCTCCCCAGCCCTTCCTGTGGTGCCTGGATGTGGCAGCCAGGGCTTCACCAAGTGAGGAGACCCAGTCCCTCCAGGGGATCTGTGGCCATAGAGGGACACCCCCTCCCAGGGACCACTGGTGCCTGCTTGTACTTCAGCTCTCGCTCTTTCCCAAATCAAAATTCCCACTACCCTCAGACTGCCAGCCCATTCACAGCGTTGCAAAAGGAATGAGTTAAGTAAACATGAGAGCTGACCTCCCAGAGGAGGGCAGATAATTGAGCACTAATTGGAGCAACATTTTAAAAGCCATTATGGATTTTATTTGCAGTTGAGTAACTGCTTAAATGCCTGGCTCTAGGGCAAGAGGGTGATGCGCATCCTTACTGCATGGGTAAGGTGCTCTCTGTGGGCAGCTGTGTTTGGACACTTTCTGGTTGTGTTTCTAAGAGCTAAAGGAGATACTGGTTCAGTGATAGCCTGGTTTTGCAACACAGGCATTTTTTAATCAGGGCTGTTGCTGGCAGCTTATTAGAACACGATGATCACACATTTGCTTCACTCATCACAACACAGCTGGTGAAACCAAAGCAGATAATTAGAGCCCATAACAAAACAAAGGCATTTACAGTAGGTAGTACTAGAGGAGCAAGTGGAGCTCATTTCTAATCATAGAATCATAGATACATTAAAGTTGGAAAAGATCTTTAAATTCATCAAGTTCAACCATCAACCCAGCACCACCACAATGTTCACCACTAAACCATGTCCTAAGGTGCCATATCCACATGTTTTTTGAACACTTTCAGGGGGCAACATTAAGGTCCCTCAACCGCGTGTGACACTGGCGTTATGGTCTCTCACTTTTTAGATGAGGACAGTGGGCAAATTCCATAAAAAGATCCCAAAACTACACCTTGTTGCATTCATCTAATCTATCCTCTCTTGGTGTTCCCCACAGGACATTCCTGCATTGCCTCACAGTTCAAAGAAATCTGATTATTTAACAGAGAATAAAAACATTTCCCTGATTTAAGAAATTAAATTTTAAGGCAACTGAAAGAAAGCAAAAAATTTCAGTGGACAGCAACAAAAAAAAATGAGCTAACAGATGCCAAAAACCCCAAAGAAAATTAATGCAAGGTAGGGATTTATTTATCTATCTAAGGCTAGCAGGGAAATACTGATGTCACTGATGTTCTGACTACAAAACACGGTGCAGTATGTGAAGGGTCAGTGAGCTGCTGGCCACCAGTGGCGCCTGGAGTCACCCCTCTGCCCCATCCCTGCCCCTGCCAGTGCAGCTCACCAGAGGGACAGACTCACCTTTAGACCTCTTCAGCTCCAGAACTCAAAAGCAGATACTTCTTCTGGAATATAAATCTTACAGGGCTTCAAATATTTTCAGAGCCCAGACCAATGTTGTGCCCATTAGTCAGAGTAATATTTCTTCCTCCTCTGAAATCCTGAATTGGCTTTTGGTCTCAGATCTTATGTCAGAGATTACAGCTGGTTAATTATGTTGGTTTTCAATAGTTCTCCCTGTAGCTGCATGTCCAACAGAGAATTGCCCAGTTTATGTCTGCAGTAACCCACATCCCGACTCTGCTACGTTACATTAAACCATTTAAAAAAGCACAGGAATGACAACAACAACAAAAAAAGTGGCTACATCCTTAGGAGCTCTGAGACCCGTTACCTGAGGTGTGATTAACCACCTGATTTGTGCAGTACTCAGCAAGAGCACTCAAGGAAGAATTAGCATCCTGAGGAGAGCACAATAACACCTTAAATCTTGGCTCTGGCCAAGTAACAACCTACATTAATATATAATAGTGTAAGATAAATCAAGGAACATAAACAGAAAGGACTACTTCACATTGGTTTCCACATGGATCCAGAAAAAATGAAATACCTTTTCGGATTTGGATAAAACCGGAATTAAGATCAGCTGTGTCTTGAAAGGCATATCATACCTGCTTGTATTACTAACTGCTGGCTTTTACCTGTAATAAAACATATTTGGATTATTTTCTAGTTATTCTATAATTGTGATAGAAAAAATGAAGAGAAGTAGATATTTATACTGAATGTGTACCTTTTACACTGAACATCTGTGAACTCTGGGTGAGGCAATGTGAGCAGGTGATAGACTAGAAGTGCAGATTTTGGGGCTGGTAGTTGTTCCATGGGAGGGTTATCATCTGCAATTTCAGCACTTTTCAGTAGCTACCATGTCAGGCTGGGGCTCTGAGAGCAGGTGAGAGGCACGGCTGTGTATGAAACAGGAAGGTGGGAATCTGGGCATGGTTTTGTTCATGCTGAGCTGGATCCACGGCTTGCAGTGACCTGCACTCGCACTGTGACAGAGTGTGTGCAGGTTGGGTTCCACACTTGACAATGCAAGAGCATGTGATGTTTTCTCACTGATAAAAGGATGATTGAATGAACAGTTCTCAGTGAAAACCCATTGCAGAAATCACACTGAAGCGGGATTGCTCGATAGAAAGACACTGCAAGTTCAAGTAAGCAAGTATTGCCAGAGGCACAGTAAGAGGTGTTGTGCTGTATTCTCAGAGGAAGGGCTAGGTTCACTGGGCAGCACAAATCCCTGTGGGAAAGAGAGAACTGGTGAGACACACAGATTTTCAAGCAAATGCTCAATTGCAACATTGGTGTTAACCTCTGGTAGGTCCCCAAATAACTCCAAGATGCCAGCCTCTTTCTCACTGCCTCCATGACTCATACCACTGCCCAAATTAGCCTAATCGGGACCCAGCCAATTCTCCAGTTGCTCCTTGTTAAATTAGCTCCACTCAGGCAGGGACAGCTGGACGTTTGTGGCTCTGTGGTTGGTGAGCTCTGCTTGCTGGGCTGCAGTTGCCCTTTCCAGGGTATATTGTTTGTTTGGGCTACTCTGTTCTGCCATTTTATAGAGGCAATTTAGGGGCTTCTGGCCACCTTGGGATGCCTCTGACCCTGAAAGCTGTCCCAATTTCACAGCAGCCTGGCTCCTCTGGATCAGCTCAGCCAGCAGCATCTGGTGCCTAGAGAGATGGAGTGAGGGCAAGAAGGTAAGGCAGGGAAAGTTTAGGGCCCTGTGGTTGTGCTTGTGGTGGGCAAGCCTGTGTCGCTCAAGCAGCCTTCCAAGGGAGATGGCCTTAGCAGGTGGTTGCTTTTCAGCTTTGCTCTCCCTGCTCTGTCAGAGGGCAGCCAGGGTGATTTCTGTGGAGGGGCTGCTGCAGTGCCGGGGGAGGCTGTGTCTGCTCCAGGGCCCATCCAGGCTCTGCGGGCTTGTGCACCCACCCTGCCTGTGAGAACGGGGGCACTACTTGGCCCCTTCTCTCTGAAGTGAGAGGCAGAGGCACAGGGCCTGTAAAGCCTTCTGGTTGTCTTCCTTTCTGGTTTGTATGTGTCTGGAGTGAGTTCAGCTGCAAAGAGAGAGATGGGCCATGGAGTCCTTGTAGTTTAAATTGAGATTATCACCCAGAGGTATTGGGGTAATTATCTTTCTAAATGTATGTGTTTTGACAATGTAGAAAACAATTTGGAGTCAAACAGGGGTCATTGACTTGTTTTATTCTTGTTCAAGAACGACAAATTATTATACCAACATTGTGCCAAGGTTGACGGTAAGCACAGAAATGTGTTATCTCTCTGTCCTGCCTGGAATGAAGATTTCACCCTTGCGTGCTCTGGGTTCACTTTATTGAAATACAGCAAGCAGCATGAAAAAGCAAATAGGAGCTCTGCTCTGCACTAGCTGTGCACTAATTTTGCAAAGAGACACGGGTGGAAACCAAAATGCAGGTGAGAGAATAGCTGAACTAGTTCAGCATGTGAAGGGGCTCGTTGCTTTGCTGCAGGATGTTAGGTAACAGAGAATGTGAGAGAACAAGGGTGCCTGAACAGGGCTAGGGATTGATTTGGCTGTAGAAAGTGTGTTTGCAAAGGCTAATCTCTGAAAGTAATTGGCATGATCAAATCAAGCTCTCAATTCATGTACAGTCAGGCTACTGCCTAGTATATCCTGCCCATCTCACTTAACATCCAAGAGCTAGCAGCAGTTTGTGCCAGGAATATGGGATGACTCATTTGAGCTGTTTTGTTTGAAGAAATCAGGTTCCTGATTGCACTGGTTATTCTGAAGCCTTTCTCTCTCACACTGAGAAGAACAAAGTACGCCCAGAAGATGTGGAAGGGGTTTTTTAGTATGCAAATGATGTCCTTCACTAAGTTTATTCTTTGTCTAAGTAGAGGTGAAGGGTGCCCTCCGTGCTCTGACAAAAGGTGGTACAGCACATACACACCAGGCAAGAGGTTGTTCTTAGGCTGGCTATTCTTGCCTAATTTATCATCATGGGACAGCAGGGGTAGCAGGCACCTCTGGAGATCAGACGGTCCAGCCCTGCTGGCAGCAGAACCAGCCAGAGCAGGCTGTCTAGTGCCAGCCCCACTTGTGCTTTGAGTATCTCCAAGGACAGAGAGTCTGCAACCTCCTTCTTGTGTCTGACTACCCTTACTGTAAAAAAATAAACAAAATTCTTTTACTTTTTGCCTGTATTGCCTGTATTTCAATTTTGTCCCGTCGCTGTGCTCAGAAGAGTCCATGCAGCAGAGTTCTTTGCTGTTGCTCCATCAGGTATAAGATCCCCAGAGAGACATCTCAAGCCTGGATGTATTTTTATCTTTTCCAAAATACGTGGTTCAGCTGCCAAACTTGTGAAAACACAGATTGTTATATCCATCTTTTCCTCTCTCATCCCCCAACACCACATTTTTATTGGTCTGCTCTCACCAGCTGTTGCTCTATTTGCCATCATCCTCTTCTGGAGGACGGATGTTTTCCCTGGATGCCAGTCAGCCTCTTTTGCCCTTCACATTATGCTCTTTCCCGTGGCCTGCTGGCTCCCAGGCTGAAGGGTGGTAGTGGTTTGGTGGCCTGCCTCAAGTTAGGTACCCACAAGGTGGCCAGACCTTGGGTCTGGAATGGAGGATATTTTTCCTGAGGAGAAAAAAGAAGATAAACTTGATTTTTCCCTAGTACATATGCTCAGTAAGGCAGCAGCTGTAGAGCTGCCAAGAGGAACTCGGGAGAAAAGTGAAATATGTGGGTTTGGGGATTGGTTTTATCTGTTTCCTAATAGAAGGAGGCACAGTAAACTGCTAAGATTCTAGGTCATAAACAAAATAAATAGGTTAAATAATAAAATGATCCTTTTAGACCAGGCACAGAGTTGGCATTGCAGCCCTGCTTCTCCTGAGAGCTCAGCATGTGCCCTGGAGCTGGCACTCACAGAGTGCCATTACTCCAACAAGTGCTCAGAGCAGGAATTGGCCCTTGAATAGAGTCACGGAAAACAGTGCTGGAGCTGTCAGGCTCAGCCAAGCAGGATGTGCTCCTTCCAGGCTGAATCCTGTGAGTAGATGGGGCAGGATGGGTTGGGAACCAGCTGGAGATATCCAGTTTCCAAGTGTGTTCCTCCTGAGCTCTCAAATGAGCAGGGTACTGTTCACAGCTCCGTGTCCTCCACAGTTCCTTCTCCTGCTGGGGTCAGAGAGAGAAAATGGGCACAGGTTCAGGACCTCACAATCATGTTCCTTTAGAGCTGCAGAATCTTTATTTAGACAAGGAACTCAGAAGTAGAACCTGAAAATATACAGGTTTTATCCTTTCATATCTGATTATTTTCTTTTCCCTCACAAACAAACATTCTCTCTTACATGTAAACACCAATATTTCCTTCAATAAACTTCCAGCAGAGGTCTGAAATAGCTGTGTCTCTCCAGAAAGTCACATTATTTGAATAATTCCTGCTTCAGACAGGCATTTAGGAAAGAAAGTTGCCTGTGAGTAAAGCGCCCCTTCTTTTCGCAGTGAAAAAAACAGTACTTCAAAGATTAAGACTCTCAAAGATTCATGTTTTTTTTACTGCTGCACTTATGCTGCATTCATATTTCTAGTGGAAATGACAATTCTGTGTTTAAGGGGCTGGCAGACTGTATTTGTATTGAGAGAAACATTGATGTTGCAAGTCGCGTAGAGCAAGCAGGAAATGAAGCTCTAAGTGACAGGATAGTTGGCAGAGCTTTAATATGTGTTGTGGGGTGGGAAAAGTGTAAAATTCCACACCTGGTTTGGGAAGGAAAATACCCAGAAAGGTTCTCATTTCAATGGGACCCACTTTTTGATTGGCACATCCATCAAAGCCACCCACTATTACCTGACTGGAGTCACATGCTCAGAATCATAGAATCATTTGGGTCAGAAACAATCTTTAAAATTGTCAAGTCCAACCATTGATCCAGCACTACCAAGCCCACCACTAATCCATGTCCCCAAGTGCCACATCTGTATGTCTTTTAAATCCCTCCAGGGATAGTGATGCCACCACTGCCCTGCACAGCCTGTTCCAATGCTCAACAACCCTTTTGGTGAAGAGATTTTTCCTAATATCCAATCTAAATCTCCCATGGCACAACTTGAGGCCTTTTCCTCTCGTCCTATTGCTTGTTACTTGGGAGAAGAGGCCAACCGTCACCTGGCTACAACCTTCTTTTGGGTAGTTGTAGAAAAATAAAATCCCTCTGAGCCTTCTTTTTCTCCAGGCTGAGACCCCCATCTCCCTCAGCTGCTCCTCACCAGGCTTGTGTTCCAGACCCTTCAATTGCAGCTTCCTGGAGTCACTACAGGGTTTTTGTTGTAGTGAGCAGGAACCCTCCTGATTGAGGCTTTTGGCTTTAAGGTCCTCTCTGATATATGCAATGTGTGCACCATTTGCCTTATGTTGAATGAAGCCCTTCCGTATCCCAGCACCTGTTCTGAATTTCTCTGTTTTGGGGATTTTGTAACTATTTGAAGCATCTCTCTGTAATCCTATATCATCAAGCACCCTGATCTGGTTTTTTGCTTATTAGCTTAACATATCCTGCAGGTGGGTGTCTTTATTTCGTTGCAAGTCAGGCTGGAACCGCCAAGCTTCTCCTTCCCTGTTTGTGGCTGTTGTAACCAAGAAGAAATAAATTTTGCCCACTCTAACAGCCATGACCTTTTCAATCTCAAGTGCTTGTACTGAATTCCATTTGAGTTAGCAATTTTTCCTCCAGCACCCAGGAAAAAACCTCTTTGCCCTACAAATAACTTTCAGAAACACAAAACCTCGTCGCTAATCAGGCAGGAGAAATGTCTGGCATTTGGTGAGACTCGTTAATCTGGTGGCTCTCAACATGTGCACTTCTGCTAAAGGGCGCCGGGGAAGGAGGTGAGATGGTATTTGCAACCAACCTCTTCCACTGCAGGAACATCTGGGGCAGGGAGGCGATTGATCAGTAGAGCTTAAGCAGCACTTCATTTGCTGCTATTGATCTTCCAGCGGAGGCACCAGATACTGTGATCCAGTGCCAGGCTGTTGGACCAAGATACAAGGTGCCTACTTCTAATTTTCTTTGCTAACAACATGGCTGAGCTCATTGTGGTGGAGAAACCCACCCCACACCACGTGGGAAGAAGGCAAGGAGAATCCCTTGGTGTTCAGGATGAGTGTACAGTGAGATGGAATGAGACCTGGCTGAATGGCAGATCCCAGAGGGTTGTAATCAGTGGCACAGGGTCTAGCTGGGGGCCTGTCACTAGTGGTGTCCCCCAAGGTTCCATACTGTGCCTGGTGTTATTTAACTTGTTCATCAATGACTTGGATGAAGGGTAGATGTCTACTCAGCAGCTTTGCTGACAACACAAAGCTGAGAGGAGTGGCTGAGACCCCAGAGGGCTGTGCAGCCCTTCAGAGGGATCTGAGCAGAGAACTGTCCCAAGTTCAACAAAAGGAAATGCAGGTCCTGTACCCGGAGAGGAATAATCACACCCACCAGTACAGGTTCGGGTGACCTGCAGAGCTTGACTTGTACCAGGATAACTGGAAAGTGGACTGGAGAGCAAGAGAAGTTGAACCAGTGTTTGGCTGGTGGGCAGTTGGCCTGACAGGGGGAGATGAAGCCATCAGAGGCCGCCCCTCTGTCCTAAGCTGGCTGAGACACTCCATGTTTGTTTTTATAGCCTCACACAGGAAAAAAAGACTAGTTATTGTGAGAAACGTGCCATATGCTGTTGCATATGGCTGAAACATCTGCATATGTACCCTGGGATCTGATATATGTGATGAGCTTCTGTTAGAAATCTAACAGTGAAGGAATTATCTTTTGCAATATTTTATTCCTTTTTTTTATTCATGTTTTTAAACTATCTCTAAGGCTCTTTGCAGGAAGTCAACCTCCGGGCTTTGTCTTCATGGGATTTCAAGGAACCTGCAGGGTCCAGTGAGCATAGAAGGTACTTACAGTTGTTCGTCTAAGAGCTACCAATACTCCTGCCATCGCTGGGGATGTCTGAAGGCTGAGTTGTCCAAAACTCTTCCATTAACCACTGCTACCAAGCAAGAAGCAGAGGAGTGAAATAGAATCAAACTAAAATCTTTCAAACAACCTAAACAGATGTTTTTGCACCTTTCATCATCCTTTTTGCCCCTGGCTGATTCCTATGACTCATGAAAGTAGTAGAATATAAAGAAATCACAATGTACTGTGCTTCCAATGGTGACATTGCTAAGGTAAAGAATTTAATAGAGTTATAAGATGGACAACAAAATCTGTATTCATAGCAGTTCAGATGAAATGGAACAAAGAATATTGCTCCTCATGCTTAAAGATGTCACTGATAGCCCAGCTGAGGAGTTAATCCAAGACATCGAGGACTAGTGATCACAGATTTGTTCTCCATATATGAAAATCCTTCTGTTTTCCCCAAAGTTAGTGTCTTCATCAAGAAGGAGTTTGTGAAACACTGATTTTGTGTTGTGTTCATACAGCACCCAGCATGAGGGAATCTCCCATCCTGGCAAAAGCTGTTAGACAAAAAGGATTAGGGAAAATACCTCATATTGGGGAATGAAGTGATGTTTATCTGGTTCCCCACTGAGCTAGAAGGATGCCATGGGGGTCTGAGGCACAAAGTTCTTGTGGGCAGAGACAGAGAGCTCTTCATGAGAAAGCAGAAGGTTCCAGCTCATTCAGTTGAACTTGTGGTGCAAAATTCTCAATCACATGTAAGCTCCCCTGAACTTTTAAGGCAGAAGTCATAGAAACATAGAATCAGTTATGCTGGAAAAGAGCTCTAAGATTCTTAAGTTCAGCTGTTAACCCAGCACTGCCCTGCTCACCATTAAACCATGTCCCTAAGTTCCCCATGAACAAGTCTCTGGATCTTTGTTTTTTCCACCTCTCAGGTGGAACCACTGAGCATTTGAGCCTTTGTGCATTTGAGCCCCTTAAAATTGCAGGTTTTGCACTTGCTGCAGGGAATTGCCTGTGGGCTTAGATGGAGCAAGGCGGTGATGAGGAGATTGGAGGCATTTCCAGGCTCCTGAAATGCTCCACTTGTACCAGTGCCTACCCAGAGGGAAGCAGTGAATGAAATCTCCTCATAATGGGGATAGTCACTTCTTAATTCAGTAAATGATCTATTTCAATATTGAATCAACACTTAAGAAAAATCAATGAAAAATAGATTGTAAAACCATCTGATTTGTGGATGGTCTTGGGTGACAACTACTGAAAAATGAGAGAAAAGAGCCCAGACTGAAGCTCTGTGCTTCAAAATAACACAAAGTAAGAAATAATATATCATCAGTTCATTCAGTATTGCTTGCAACCTGCTTTTATGTGCCAGAGATATGAGAACATACAATTCCTACAGAAGGTTTCTTGGATGGCAAAAATTCCTAGATAATGCTTGAATTATGTGCCAATAGCTCAGCATTTGTGGAAGGTGTCATCTAATTAAACCAGAATTTTTAAGTACCAGACAGCATGAAGACCAGTAATAAGAGAGCAAAATCCATCTGTATTACAGATGGGATATGCAACTCTAATAGTATGGCTTTAGGCAATGTTTAATTGAGTAGTTAAATTATCTTTTCCAGACGGGAAAATAAATTACTGCTCATCTCTCCAATTTATTTTAGCTTCTCCACATTCTGTTTCCTGAGGGAGTGGCGAGGGAGTGTGGGACATCCCCAAATAGGCCCAGGATGATTTATTCACCCCATGTACCATAATTTCCCCTTCAAGGAGAATGTCTTATATGCATGTGGAAGTTGGTGTGTATGTAACTGGCTGTATTCTGCTCTTTTTTTTGCAAAGAATATCTGCTAATCACTGTGGTGCTAACCACAGCTATATGTTACATACATACGTGTGTGTGGTTTTAAGTATATTCTTTCTAAAAAAGCAAAGGAGAGGATTACTGGTTCACCATCCTTCAGTCAGATCAGGAGTGTGTATCTCATTGGAGCCATGCAGTTTTCCTAAGAAGCTTTTCCAAGCTTTGAGACAGCCTGAAAATCTTCACATTGACTCACAGCATTTTGTAGCATGGGATGATTTGTGTCAAATAACCTGAGGACTGTTATTCCTCAGGTTGCCCAAACTCAGCCAAATGAACACACAGCAATGCATGATACTCTGTGTGGTACACAGGAGCAGAATTGAAAATGTTGGACAATTTCTGTTGATTAAGTCTTGGATCCACGTGATTACAGATCTCCATCTGATGCACATTTTTCATGGTCAAATATCTGCTCACAAGTATAGCCACGCTAGAGTGTGCTAGCTTGTGTGCTTTATCCTGGCTACAGGAGCACAGCTGGTGTTCCATCTGGGGTGAAAACTTCTGTCCCAAAGTCACTCCTTGGAAAGTCCTGAGCAGATCTAAATTGGTTGGTTGGGTTGGTACGTGACTGCTGGGCTGTGCTGTGTGACTGTAATGTTTTTGATCGAGTGCTCTGAGCCTAAAAACAAATTTCTCACATCTTGCAGAACTACAACCCAAATCCCCCATGATTTCTGAATATTCATGAATAGAGTAACAGGCCTGTGTGCATGGCAGACAGCTGGACTCAGTCTGCCCCTTTCCAAACAAAATCACAACTTGCTTTCCAGTTGGTCACATCCCAGCCATGGGTCTGGGCTGTGGGCTGGATGAGATAACCATGTTCCCCTTGTGTGGCCTGAAATCCTGCTGAAATTCTGGAGGACAGAGTAAGATGAAGTAGGTTTAAAAGCACTTGGGGAGGAAAGGCTCTGTAGTAGTGCAGGAGAATCTTGTTGCTATTGGAGTATTATTACCTCTGAGAATAACTTACGGGACTAGAGAAAATAACTTAAAATTACAGGTGGTCTACTTTTCCCCTTGGTAAAAGCTTTTTCTAACAAAGTTAATAAAAGATTATTTTAGTGAATATGGATGCTTACATTGTATTGCCCAGAAACTCCACAGGTTTTAAAAGATGCCCTGAGAGGAAAATGCTGTCTGGAAGAGCAGAGGGTGCAAAGTTGTTACCTCAAATCAAAGGTATGTGTCTCTCCAGACATGTTGAGTTCAGAGTGCTTTCAGGCTGTAGAGGTGCAGCATGGTCAGGGTGGGCCCTGGAAAACTCTTGTGCTTGATGTGAGTTGTCACAATTTAATTTTTAAAATGAAGGCGCACAGATGCTTTTTAAGCTGCCTAGAACATGAATTTAACACACACAGTTTGTGAAAGGACTTTACTAGCCCACTACTTTTCAACAATCCTGTCTCTCTTAGACCAGTCCAAGTTTAGGGCTTTCATGCAACCAGCCCTGAGGCACTGCTCTGTGGCAGGATCAATCTTGAAGGGGTGGCTGCACTGTAAGGATGCAAGGCTTGTTCTACACTCAGGACTACACAAAGCAGTAAATATATATTTTACTGCATGTCTCTGCACAGCCATAAATGATGTTCCATATTGCAGTGCTTGGAGGGATCAGAGCACTGGGTACCAACCCAGACAGGCACTGACCCAGGCATGGGGCATGTGCAGCTCTCCAAGGGGACAATGTCAGACAGGAATATACATGGAGCAAGTGGCTGAGGCTCCTGCAACACCACCTCCATCTCCCCACAGTCAGGCTGCTCACAGCTGCCCCTTCCCCACTGCTGCAGTAACTTTTTCCACATGGAGCATCACCAGTTGTCTTTGAGAGCCTGAATCTGCCTTCTGCAAGTTGTGCCTGGTACCAAAACAAACTGCACAGTGCTGGGTTGCTCTTTGCTGCCCGGCCGCCCAATCCATCCACCTCCCATTGCCCAGGGGTTTGACCTACCTCTGAGACAATTGTTATCTTCTAATTTTGGGTGATGACCTAGAGTTTCTCAGGGCCAAAACATCACCTAAACAGAAAAGGCAGTGTGACTTTAGAGTAGATGCACACCCAGGGCACTGCTTCTCTATGCTTGCTCCTCAGTGTCCCCAGTTTAGTTCTTGCACTCTAACTTTAGCTCTTCTTGTCATTGTGCTGTCTCACACCCAGGTGAGAATAAGAATGATGTTTCAGTTCACAACCCTGCCCTTTTTAGTGACACTTCAAAGAAATCAGTGTAGTGACACAAGTGATTTTTATTGAGTTGTAGGACTGTATTTTATGCTCTGAAGGAATACTTACTTCACATAAAGGCTTTGACATTTTTATAGAAATCGCTATAACTGTGTTATTCTATATGACGAAGAATTTATTAAGCCTAGATCTGGATCTCCTTTTATGTTATGCAAATGACGGGTAACAACCCTTCTTCATTACCAGCCCAATGCCTGGGCCAGGGCTATTAAATCCCCCTTCCCTTCCTTCAGTCTGCATCTATCAGCCTGCCACATTAGGCTGCAACATCATCAGAATTCATAAAACCAGCCCAGGCTTGTACAGGGATATGAGGCTGCAAAATTAAAACCCAAGTTGCAGAACATGATGGGTTTTTTGCCTGTTGGGAGAGGAGCAAGCCGAGGTATTTTGGGGCATGGTGTGTTGAGTGAGGCATGACAACATCTTGTTTACTTGTGATTATGAAAAATTTCACAACCACCATATAGTGGGGGAAAAAAATAAGGGTTCATTTCCTTCAACTGCTCTGCTCAGATTACACATACTGCTTTTTGTATGCTCAGGAGAGGTTTCCACTCTGTACCATCCAGATATGCAATCATCCTCTCCAGCTCCTTGCTCCGCTCTTGTCCAGGGGCTAGCTACAGAGGGCTGGGGTGCCTGTGACACTCAGCAGGGCTGCTGGGACATACCTGAAAAGATGTCACTGCATTCGGAGTGATGTTTAGACATTCACACTAAGACTAATCTTATTTCTCTGAAAAATCTTTGAGTGGGTTGGAGATTTGTTTGGGGGATCATGTGAAATGATAGAAGTTTAAAAGCAATAAGGACTTTTCATTATGTAAAGTCAATAGACTACGAGAGGAGCCATCCCAGACTCATTTGTTGCTGGATAGTTGGGGACAGTCCCTTGGGACGCAGATGTGAATTAAACATTAAAGATGTATCCCAGAAGTAAAGCCCATTTCTCCTCTAGGGTGACCACACAACCACTGAAACTGGGTAAATGAGCTGAGGACAATAGTTGCTTCTCTGGCTTCTGTATGCTCTGAAAATACCAGCTGAATCAAGTCCTGTAGGTGAGTAAAGTAGAGGAAAACCTTTTTTTTGTGGATGGGATTTTGTGTGGGCTAAACACCAACTGTTCAGCATCTTTTGTGGATGGATGTAGCCCAACTGATCTGAAGTGGCATGTGCTGAGTGAAAAAATACATATCTGAGGGAGTTCCTGGCCATCATTTTATGGAAGAAAGGGAGAAGAAAAAGGCATTCCTGTGAGTTTCATTTTCTTAGCAGGGGAGAGTTATCAGTGTTCTTCCCAGAGCAGTTCCAGGAACTGTAATTATGCTTTTGTGTATCAAAGGAGAAGGGTGTTTACACCTGACCTAGTCTCTGGGTAGATGAGATACTCTGTCTCAGGAAATTGTCACCTTCAAGCTAGCTACTCTCACACAGCTAATGCAGAGCACAATTTTCCCCCACAGTGTAGTTGTAGCAACCTGCCAATGTTCACCCAAGGCAACAGCAGTTTTCCCTGTTTTCATAGCCTTTAGGTCAGACTCTGGCCTGACAAAAAGTGCTAATGTAGATTCTTCAGAGCTCAGTCTGTGATTTCCGCTATATAGCATTAACTTCATAGAAAAGTATTTGTATCCCAGCAAAACACATAATAAAATCATAATTTAGATACAGGGTAATTACCTGTAGTGAAGTCTGGATTGGTGCGAGCGTCACCAGCTCCTGCTCTTTCTGAACTCGTGTCCAGCCTTTCATTGCACCCCTGGGGCTGCCCCAGGTCTGCTGCAGAAAGGGCTGTGATGAGCACCAGTGCTCCCAGTGCAAGGACAGTCTTCAGTGTGAGGACAGCCATGTGCTGGAGACTCTGCTTGTGCTGCATCCTCACAGGTGCTGGTGTGGGTTGAGCCTCTGTTCAGGTATCTCACAGTTCACTGATGAGCAGAGCAAGTAAGGACTATAAAGCTGCAGTCTGGAAATGAGAAATAGATGCTGGATTATAAAATATGCAATTAAACAATGCAATTAAACTGTTTTCCCCCTTTAACAGCCAGAAATAAACTTCTTTGATGAGGGCTCAGCTATGATTCCTTCTATACTGAAATAATTTCAGAAAAGTGCAGCCAGCTTCTAGAAAAGGCTTAAAATAAGGGATTTAATGAAACAGAGTTAAATAAACCTCCAGATCCAGCCATCCTTTCTGCCCAGGGCTGTCGCATCTGGTGGGCTTTCCTGGCACCCCAAGCCATATCTGGGGGCTCAGCACAGTGATGCTGAACACGGGAGCCCCCACTCCGGGGGTCGCGGACACGGGTGGGCGGGGTGGTGCCGGGTGGGCTCCCGGCAGCGGGTGCTCATTTGCTGCTGCGCAGCTCCATCTAGGGGCTGCTGCCTGCCCGGGAGCAGCCGGAGCCCGGCATGTCCCACCAGGATTCCGGGAAAGGGCGCTGCCCTTGGCTGCTCCGAGCAGGGAGATGCCGTGGCTGCGGGAGCCCCAGCCTGTGCCGGCTCCGGAGCTGCCCCCAGCCCTGCTCGGGAGCGGCGGGGACAGAAGGACTTTGTCATCTGCTGTGCGGCAGTCCTGGCACCAGCAGGAATTGAGCCTGGGAAGCACAAACAGGACTCAATGGTTTGGACAGGCAGAGGTGACTCCTCTTTGCAATGGCACTGGACACGAGGCTCTTAGAAGCATCCACTTTCCATCAGGTCTCTTCTCGAGCTTAACCTGAGTAAATTTCTTCAGTGAAAGTGTGGTCAAGTGTTGGAGCAGGCTGCCCAGGAAAGTGATGGAATCACCATCCCTGAAAGTGTTAAAAAAATGTGCAGATGTGGTGCTAGGGGATATGGTTTAGTGATGGACCTGGCAGTGTTGGGTTAATGGTTGGACTTGCTGATCTTAGAGGGTTTTTTCAACCTTAATGATTCTGTGATTCTAAATTAACTCAGGCACCATGAGTTAAGCCTCATTTGGTGCCATTCACTCTGGTTCCCTGATCCTCATCCCTGTGCTGAAAGGTGCTGTGAAATCCAGGGGCAGGGGAGCAGGCTCAAGGGCACTTGCAGTTCCCCCTCAGTGGAGATACTGCTCACAGGGAGGAACGGGACAGTGCCCGCTGGGCTCGGGGAGCACAGCAGCCAGGCACCACGGCGCCTCTCTGAGCTCCGGCTGAGGTGGAGCTTTGCTGTCTTCAGGGCCACTTCTTTTGCGGGCAGTAGTGACTTACAGTTAAACAGAGTGAGGCCTGGGGTGCTGACAGGGCAAGTTTCTGTATGGTTTTCTTTGTTGAACTACGTAGAAAGGACTTCAGTAAGGTTCTCTGAGGAGGACCTTGTTTTCTACCTCCTCAGGAGGCTTTGCCTTCCTCATGTCCCATTAAGCCTCTCAGGGGGGAGGAAAACATATGGACAATGTTGGGAAGGGGGGTAAAAAAAGGCAGACCCTGTGGCATTATATGTTATTCATCATAGAAGAGGTAAACCTAAAAGCGTGCAGATTCTGAATGCCTAACATAGGGAAAGGGCTGGGGGAGTGAGTGAAGGCACTCTGCTCCAGGCTTGCTGGAGAGCTGAGAAGTGGTAATATGATCAAAGACTAATTGCCTTCAAATAAGAGGAAAACCAGCTCCAGGCCAGCTGACAGGGAACCTGCTGGCTCTGTCTGATGCATATTCAGAAGCACATCATCAGCAGAGAGAGTCTGCACATAAAGTCAAGACTCATAAGTATTTGCTAGTTAATGTTCCCAGGGGAAAGACCTCAGTTTTGCCATAGCCATGAAAAGAAAACCCTAATCATTAACTGAGTTTACAGTTAATCACAGTTACATCATACTTATCCATTTTTCAGTATATCAGAATACTTTTGAGGGCGTCCCTCTAAGCTGAAGAAGAGCTGGCCAGGAAAAAAAAAACCTTTTCTGCTCTGTATGCAACAGTCACCATGTCTTAACATGACATTTCATTAAAGGCCAAATTCCTACTAACCTCAGCAGAAACAGTAACAAGCACAGAAAAGACCA
The DNA here is from genome assembly GCA_013397865.1 of Struthidea cinerea. NCBI lineage: Eukaryota > Metazoa > Chordata > Aves > Passeriformes > Corcoracidae > Struthidea > Struthidea cinerea. The sequence goes on from VZTI01005482.1 coordinate 636,818, forward strand.
GCAAATGAACCATCTTCTAGCAAGAAAGTGGCAGCAAGATTCAATGAAATGTGAATATTATTTATTTAAAGAGTGATTGTCATATCATTGGTGGATGCCAGTGAAACAGGAACATCTGTCACCTGGCCTGGAGCTAATGCTCCCATTCTTATGTCCTGTCCTCCATGTAATCAGTGTATGACATTTGCTGCAGCCTTGAAGCAAAGCTTTTGGTGTTTTATATTTTCCAACATGCAACTTTAATAATTGTCTGTAAATTTCAGCATGAGGGGATGATAGAGCAGAGACCTTTCACACAGCACCAAATGGGTAACTACTGTGGGGCTGCCACTACTACTGAAGCAGCCAGTTCAGTTCCGGATGAGGGAGAAGGAGGGGATGCAATCCTTTGGTGTAATGGTGAAAGGCCTGACAGAGGGAAAGTGGTGTTTTCTCATTTTCACACGGAGAACAGGAATGTGTGCTTGTGTGGGGAGGGAAGTCATGGGGCAGAGACATGAGGTAATGGAAAGTTATGACAGTGGAAAGCAAATAGAGCCCTGCCCAGACTTCTGCACCTCCAGGTCCTCTAAGGCTCTCTGTTCTTCAACAGCTTCTCAAAACACACAAGTCCCCACATGCAGATCAGTTACAGAGGAGCACTGATGTGTTTGCCTGGGTGCTGAAAAGACTAGAGGTAATGAGAAGTCTTCACCTGAAAGGAGGGGCCATCCTGTCGAAAGGAAAGGCTGAGAAACACTGGTCTCTGCAGCTCACAGGGTGCCTGGCCCCCTTCATGTCTCCCTGTGACTGCATCCCATCCAGCCAGGGTCTGTGAAACAGGGCCCTTCACTGCCTGCTAGAGAGCTGCTCCAAGAATCCCTATCTGTCCCTAAGTTCACCAAGGGGTCTCCAGTAGCAGGCTTGAGTTTTTGTCTTTTCATTGGTAGTTTATGTAAAAATCAGAAAAAAATTGAAGCCTAAATCCTGAAAAGCTCCAAAAGCTTCAGGTGTTTTCCCATGTAAGTTTTTGTCTTCCTGGTGAGGTCTTAGAGGAGCTTCAGGCAGGGTTTCCCTATGCCTAAGAAGAAGATCACTGGTTCTGGTGTGCAGAGGAAGTGATGACTTTCTCCTATCTTCTTGACATCTCCAGATGTGAAAGTCTCCAAAGCTCCAGATTTTCATATTCCATATCCTTCCTGTGGTTAAAGACAAAACAAATGCATGTTTGCGTTTTTAAGGTGTAGAAACGAACCGTCCTCATAGATATTTGATTACATAGTTGTACAGTGACTGCTGCCCACTGACACGTGCTGCACTCCTTTTTCCCAGAGCAAAGCTATCATGTGTGCTTTGGATACAGCAAAGCGCTTCACTGAGAGCCTTCCATGAGTGAGGAAACCCTGTTGATTCACTCCACAGCATCTCCTGGTGACTTGCTCCTCCTTGTGCCTAACAGGAAAGCTGGGTGAGGAGAAAAGCCTGACTTGCACCTCTCCATCCTTCTTGGTGGAGAAAATATGAAGCATGCTACTCAGTAAATTAAATCTATATATTCATAGTATCCTTCGAGCAGTGTTCATTCACCTGAGCTAAGGTTCATTCAAACTAAGACTCTGGCTGGATTCAAATGTCTTTTGGGTGAGTACTGGATCCAAACAAATAACTCCTGTCACTGTAGCTGACCTTGGAGAATTTTATTAGTTAAGATGCCAAATGCAAAGGACAGAACTGAAGCCACAGTGTCAGTTAAAATTTAGCTACTCTATTAATTAAGTCCGGCTTACATCCTACCCTGCTGGCATCCCGTATGGCTATAAGAGTATTACCATTCATTTTACTGGAGAATGCAAATAACGTCACTATCGTACTGATGGATGGCTTAGTATGTAACAGGATGGTGAAAAAGCTGGTAATTTTATAAAAGTTTATAAATTTTGTCATGTGGATGGCTCAGTGTGCTGGATCTCTGCAATGCTTTCCAGGACACAGGATGAACAGGGACTATTTTTGTGTCAGCTGCAATGAAAATAAAATAGAGATTTTCAGGAGCGGTGAGAAGGGGAAGCAATTTTCATGTAACTGATGTTGTGAAGCTCATCAGAAATTCTTCACTTTTAGGACTGTTTCAACAATGAAATGACAGGTTTTTAAATCCTCCCACACAATGCAGTCATATAGTAGTATCACTAATTGTTGTAATATAGTATTATTTACTCCCAGGCACTGTCTTTCTCGTTGCTGGTTTAAAGTACACGTGTATGTGTGTGTTTGTATCTGTCAATCTTCTGTCTAAACCAAAACTTTCTGCTTTCTGTCTGCAAACAGCACCACCCTGTTTTCATCTGGCCCCAAGTGCTGGGGAAGGCTGTAATGTAACCACTTGGCCAACCTGACTGCCAGGAATGTCTTCTACAGCAGAAGGAAAGCCACATGGACATGGCCATGGCCATGATCCTGCCCCTGCAAAGGACCCTCTCCCTCTTATTCTCCACTAATATTGATCTGAAAGCCAGAGGGGAATGCTTCACATCCGGCCCTTCTAAAGAACAGGGGAATGCTTTGCAACCAGCCCCTACTGAAGAACTTACTGGAGACCCAAGTTTCTTCCTGCTGCTTCTCACCTGCAAGCAAGGAACAGCTGAGGGCAATACTGCTGCTGAGGGCATCTTTTGAAGGAAAAGGGCTGTCATCCCAGAGCTAGTAGGCATAAAGTATTACAGTTCCCATTGCATAAAACGACATCCTTTTTATGAGCAGACAGTATGCAAGCCATAAAACCCATTGATGTTTCCGTACTCTGTAAAATGTGTCTTTAGATCTGTCCAGGGAACAACAGCTTTTCCAGTTTATTTGTATGGGTGGATTTAAGGAACACATTCAGTGTTTGTCACACAATCCCCTGCTATTGTGACTGGGGGATCGCTCTTCCCCTACTACTTCCAGTGCACTGAGCCCTGGTCTGGAGGTTAATGTGCCAACCCCAAAACCTGCTCTGCTGATACAAGTTATTGCCTGGTTGCATTTGCTCTAGCCACTCTCTTGCTTCGAGTGGTGGCTGTGAACTCAGCAATAGAACAGGGTTTTTTCTGTGTCACCTGCTGGGACCTGGTGCTGCCTAGCTGTCCCCACTCGGTGCCTGCAGAGCGCTGGCTGCCACAGGACAAATCCACTCCAGGAGCAAGCTGGAAAAGGGGGAATGGGGATGGTGGCAGGTAGAGCTCATGCCTGTACCTCAGCCCTAATTGGTTTTCTAGTACAGGTTCAGGTAAATTCCTTCGAGTGTCAGATAAGGAAGATAAACACCTAACACAGAATAAATGCAGAAGACACCACATAACCCCAGATGGACGGTTTAGTGCTTCTGTGTTTGGATATAAAGGTAGAAGCATCTCCAGGCTTTCATGGTTTTCCTGGGCTCTTAAAGCAGTCCAACGGTTCTGTCTTTGCTGAATATTTTTTTCTTACAAAATTAATTTTGTTAACTAGAAAATAATCTCCCCTTTGTGACAAAACCCTTCTGGCTAAGGTGGAAAATGTTTGTGGTCTGCCTCAACTAAACAATAATGTGATGTTATCTAATAATCTAGTGTGAAATTAGTCAGATGTGACTTTTTTGCCCATGTGATCAACTTGCAATCAAGGAACAGATTTTCAGCAAATAAACAGGTAGAATTTCTCTAAATTTTGTTGTCATTGTACTCTTTTATCCTGATATAGTGGTAAATAAGTTAGAGAATTATCCACAGTCCCCCCACCCCCTTTTTCTGTCCCACAGAGAGAGTTACAGAAAAAGGGTAAGTATAGGCACTCTAGTATCTCAGCACTTGGGGGTTGTGGATGCTGAAAAGCTCTGGTAGAGAAATCTTTTATCTTTTCTGCAGCATTCTGTGAGAGCTTTGCAGTTCTCACAGAAGCTATGAAAAACACTGCTACGAGTTCTTGTAAACTGATTCTTTATCTTGCACCTGGGTTTGTTATGCAAGATTGTTATGGTTCTAGCTTTCTGATATTTTAAAACAAGTGTCTTGGAGCTTGACCAATCTCTTCAGGGGGTAGATGGCCGAGCACCCAATTGTCTTACGCCATTCAACACACTCTTTGCGAACCATGTTATAAAAGATGAATTAATTAATTAATAAAGAGTCAGAACTGCTTTCCCTTCTGAAATTACTCGTGACATTCCTTGCCATCAGTGTCGCTCACAGCGACAGGGGGTAATGAGCTGAGCATTAATCCCTCCTTTGGAAGATCTTTGAAGATAATGCTTTGATCCACAACAACATTCCCGGTGAGAAAAGAGGCACCGCCTGAGTCTCTGCGCAGCCAGAGCCAGGTGCTGGTTTGATGTTCCCAGTGCTTCTGGGTGGGAACAACCCCTCAGGTAAAGGGTACAATGAAAACAGTCCATGAACCAGTGGAATGAGGTCATGTCTAGGGAGCTCAAAAACAGAAACTGAGGCCATGCAATGTAAAGAGTCCACTGGTTAGAGACCCCACTGAAACTCCTGTCATGCCTTACCAATACTAAGATTTCTTCTGTTTGAAGAGCTTTGTTGTGGTCTCCTTAGGCTGTGAGTTTCCTTTCATGTACTGGATGTTCCTGTTAATGTCAAAGCTAATTGTCATGGCTGTTTTTAAATTGTTTAATGTCCACTGTGTTAGAGCTTAAATAATTCTGTACTGTACTGGGTTTCGTGGCGAAGTTTTGGTGGAGGAGGCTATAGGTTGAGAAGACAGCAGAAGCTTCCCCTTTGTCAGACAAAGTCAATGCCACCTGGCAACAAGACGAACCCACCACTGGTCAAGAATGAGGCCATCAGAAACACCACCCCTGTAACTCTCCATCTTCACAAAAGCCTTCTGCATTTTTCACACCTAACTATAGCTCAGACAGCAGTGGGAAGGGGATATGTTTTCCATGCATTTGTGTTAACACACACTACTTTTTGGAAAAGTACCCCCCCCAAACCTACAAAAAAATTTGACACTGCCCATTGTGTAGTCAGCACTGTTTGTCTGGGCAGGGGTATAGAATATCACATGCTGGTTAAACTGCATGTAACATGTGAGACTGTTTACATTTGCCTCTACAGAAAAAGTGCCTCTTTCCTTCAGTATCTAGAGTTTCACCTGACATTGGTAAGTATTGGTTGACTTGTACCAGCTGTGGGAATGACACCTTTCCCACTCTGTTTATGTAGGTGCCACGGGTATTACACAATGCATGTGGAAGGCAGCCGCTTCCATCAGTTGCCCTATGTTTTCATTGCAAAATGACAGCAATAATAGAGAGAGGTGAAAATTACACTGTGAGACTTCCAAGCTCTGTTAGCTAATAGGGGTGCCTGAGCTCTTTGCTCTAACTTATCTTGGGATGTGCAACAACAGGGAATATAGCCCTATAATGCCCAGATAAATGCTTTCTTTGCCAACCCAAGCATTAATGTCACTGTGGTTCTATTCCCACAGAGGGTGGGTGGCCAACTATGTAACATGCTCTGTGCTTGTTGGACTTTCAGCCAACTATCAGGGACTATCATGGAGAATTCCAAACAGAGCCAATCCATCATTTCACCTTTCATGAAACATCTTTTCTGGGGTGTAGATGTTCACAGATAAATAAAGTATTTATTTATATATCACCCTTTTTGATACATTACCATGGAAACAAGTCATGAAAAAAAATACTCTCAAGCAGGTGGTTTTGTTTCTAAATACTGTCTTTTCAGCTTTCACCTTTCCAGCTCTGCTCCTGTTGGGGGATTGGATTCTCTTTCTCCATCTGCCGCTAGATGGTATTGCTTTAGCAGGCACCTTCCTGCCTCTTCTGCACCCTTGAGACGCAGACCCCCAGGAAAGCAGGGGCTGCCTGTATTTTTTATATTCTTCAAGCATCTCCTGGCAAATTTTGTTGAGGACAAAGTCTTAGAATAGCAGATATTTAGTCCCACAATTGACAGCTTCATGTGCTTGCTTAAGGGCAAGTTTTATATTTGCTCTATAATCCAGAAGGTAAGACAGGTCTGTGTTCTGCCTGAAATTTCGGAATACCTGATGTATAAAACTTGAAGCAAACAGACAAAACTTTGCATACTCCAGGTCTTTTAGCTAATACAAAAATGTAAATAAAAGGCTTCTTTTTCTTACACAATTGCAAAATTTTTCTAATAGTTTTGTATTTCCTTTATGTGCTCACAAAAGGAAAGCAGCTAAAATGCAGGAAGTCATTCAGCAAAATTGTTATTAGTCCAGGAGACACCATTGTGATGAGATATGAAGTAACTTTATAGTAAAAGTTAATGACTTGGACTGTTTAGCCTTAAAGGATTTGCTACTTTCTAATCCTTGATATGCATCTTTATGGTAAGTTTATATGATGTGAGACTTATTCCACTTTTATATTTCCTTGTTTTGTTATTAAACTGTCTTATGTCATTTCTTTCCCTACTGGGGAAACAAACAAGAAAGTCAAACCAGAAGTGGAAAGAACATCCTCTAGTGATTAAATGTTCTCTGTACCCACATTCATATTTTTTCAGTGATCCAATTTCTATCTTAAATGTAAATTAACTTCATTGACTTTTTTTTTCCTAAATTATTTTTAATTGCTTTACTCATTTATAAGTAAACAAAACCTGCTCCCACATTTCGGGTGAATGTTGTGATTGGAATTTTATTAGGCATTTTGAAGAACTATTTGAAAGTTTTAAGCTCAAGTTACACGGCAAACCTTCCTTGCATCCCCATCCAACTGAGTAGGGGCTACAAGGCTCCCCCTGGTCCATGCCAGCCCCCTCCTGCCCCCCTCATGCAAACTGTCACTTTGCTGGCTCAGGTGGCAGTGGATTCAAACACGAGGAGGGCTCTTCTATTTTAAAAGAGCATAAAATTGGTTGATTTACAGTGAAAGCATGACCCCAAGACCCAGACCTGACCCCATAAGTGCTGAACAGCTTGAACTGTGCTGCATCTTAACAAACACGAGGGAGCTGCTGGCTGAGCTTTGTTCATTGCTGGGGAAAAAAAAAAAAGTGCTTTTAACAAAATTCACTTTCTTTTTCATGCACACCGGAGAAAACAAAATAAAATGCCTCAGTATTCATATTCAGAGTGTAGAAAATCAATGCTGCAGACAGGGCTGCTCCTTGCCTTCCACCTTTACACACTACAGCTGCTGGTGCTCATTTAGTGTCCACTGCCTCCAACCCAGGTGAGGGAAACTCACTCTGAGTGGGCTCACAGTAAGTAAGTTCACAGCAGGAACTACCAAAAACAAAGTGCTTATTTCCTCATCTTACTGATTGCAAGGAAAACAACCCTCTCATATTTCTTCTCTTCCAAGGTAACAGGATGCCATGGTGGCCCAGGAGGGAGAGACGAGGTAGCTGTGCCATGCCATGCCATGTGCTGTATGGCACTGCAGCAAGGAGCAGGGCAGGGGATGCAGGAATGCTGGAGGACTGCACACTGCAGGAAAAGGTGAGGAAGGAGTTGTGTGGAGTTAGTGACTCACATGATTAAGGTTTGGCATGGCTGAGTGGCAAGATAACAACGTGGTTTTACCATAAAAGGGGCAAATATGTTATTACTGTGGTATATGAGATTCAATTAAATGGCAATGTCAATTAAACAGCTTCCAGAGCTTTTGCTTGGAAGCTTGCAAGGCTTTGTTTCCTGCGAAAGCTGTTCATTGAGTATTAATGGTTAGGTCACCTGCAAATGAGACTGATTGCACAGCAGAGACTGTAACACTCTGGGCTTCTGTTGAAAAGCTGGGTTCAAGTCCATCACTTGGTGAGTATTTAAGCAGAGTAGCTTCAGCAGGAATGTGAATGAATAGCTTGAACAGAGCGTAACCTTGGAAATGCTTAGTGCTCATCAGGCTGGAGGAGAGTGAACTCTGCAGGAGTCCGTGGACTCTCATTTGCAGCACCTATTAGTTATGATGGGGGCTGTTTCTTTCAGATTTTGAACAGAAATTTTTTTCTTTGGCTAGAGAAGGAATTTCAATTTAATGCCAGGAGAGCAGAAAACCTTTAAGTGAACAAGCCTCCCTCCTAACAGGACAACATAGAGACAATTTACAGTCTCCCTTTTAGAGAATGCCTTAGCCCTGTGTTATTTCATTTGTAGTGTTTTGTGCTGGTGAGTTCATCAAAACATCTCAATACCATAGGTTTTATTAGCTCCAAGACCACGGCCATTTCCTGGAAAGCCTCAGCCTTCACCCAAGATATTTGACGGCAGTTTTGCCATACACAAACACTCTCCATCTCCCCCAAGGAAAGCAGCTGTAAGCAGCACTAATTGCCCTGCTGTTCCAAGATGGCAGTGAGTCTGCTCGGGGTAGTTTTCCCGGGAGAGATGACCTTGCTCAAGCCCAGCTGAAGCCACTGCTGTGGTCCAGGCGCCAGGCTGCCCTCCATCCCCCCATCTCTCTGGCCCTCCATCGCTTCATCCCTCTGTGCCTTCATTCCTCAGTCCCTCCATCCCTCAGTCTTTCCGTCTCTCCTTCTCTCTATCCTTCCATCTTTCTGTCCCTTCTTCCCTCCATCCCTTTGTCCCTTCAATCCTGCATTCCTCCCTCCCTGCGTCCCTCCTTCCCTCCATCTTTCTGTCCCTCCTTCCCTCCATCCCCGCACCCCTCCATCCCGTCCCTCAGCCGGCCGGGCGGGCTCGCTGCAGTACTCACCCTCCACCGCTAGGCCGCGCCAGCCCCAGGGTTGCTATGGCGACGGCGGCGCTGCTCCGCGCGCATGCGCGGCTTTGTGGCGGCTTCCGGCGGGGCCGAGGCGGCGGCGGGGCCGCGATGGAGCGGTTCGGGCCGGGGCCCGTGAGCGCCGTGCCGGTGGCCGAGTTCAGGCCGTGAGTCCCGGNGCGAAGGGGCTGCAGTCTCGGGGCACCCGGGGAAGAGCGGCCGCGGGGCGGGAGGGGAGCAGCAGCTCGGGCCAGGAGAAGCCGGAGCGGGTGGAGGAAGATGTCCCCGGTTTGCCTTGGTCACGCTGCGTAACCCTGGCCCACCCCGAATTCCGAGCGTGGAGGCTGCCGGCCCCCAGGGAAACGCGCCGAGCTAGGCTGAGCTTATACACGAATGTTTGTTTTTGCTGCGTAGGGAAGCGATGAGAGTATGTCAGTGTAAGAAAAGTATTTGTCAGCAGTGGAGTTTTTAACTTTGGTAATAAGCTGGAGGTCATCTTACTCTTCTATGGGTAAGTGTTGATAGAATGGTTTCTGATTTCCATAGGGAAATTTTGAATGCAGTTATACCCTCCACCTGACAGTCCTTCAGGCAAACGCTAGTAAAGGAAAAGAATTCGAATGTTTTTCTTTTTTTAAGCTACCTAATATGCTGCCTAAATATATGGCAGTACATGAGCAGCAAAAAGTGCTGTTGGCTGCAGTGTAGAAGCTGTGCATGGCTTCTGTCAGAGGATGAGATTTTTTTTCCCCCATTTCCACTTTTTTTTTCCAAAGAAAAACACACGTATTTGTGTTTCAACGCCCTAAGGACGTCCTTGAATCAGGCAGTCTTTGAAAGTCGGAAAGTATTGCTTGGCTTACACGTTTATTTCAGCATAAAATAATGTAGTCAGCCAGGCAGAGTGAGTGAGAACTGGTGGAAGCACACACAAAACCAAGCTGTATGTGGTGTTTTGTAAACACAAAACCTGTTCTAGCAGATCAGGTTCAGGGAGACCCACCCTACCAAGTACATAAACCTTCATAAGCCCTCTCTTGCTAAAGGTCTTCTAGGTTTAGAAGACCTTTGCCTGTGAAGGCAAAGTTTTGGTGTAGTGGCTGCATGTTCTGATTGTTGCTACACTTATTCCAGCTTTCTTAGTTAAAAACTGAGAAATTATTTTTAAGTAGAGGAACAAGACATGATAAAAAGGAACTTGGAGTAGTAAGATGTTAAATTCATTCGATGTACTTCCCTTTCTATCCCAGCCTGTAGGATTTGTCATTTTCTTGGACTTGTAGTTACTTAAAAAAAAGGGGAACTTGGCAAGTTTTAATGCAGAATACTGTCATATGACAAATGCACGTGTAACTAAAATTAGACATTTAATAACTATGCAGTAATACACTGATAAACATATGAACATAACCCCCCAGTGTTGTAGTGCTTGCAAAGCAGTAACAGGGGAAAATCTAAAGGTTGTTTTTAGTTTTGTTTGTGAGCTTAGACTGGCAGAATCATTACATTGTTTTGAATACTGTCGTTTTTATTGCAGCCAGCAAATGCATACTCCAAGTCTTTATTGCTTCTAAACAATACACCTACTCAGTTCTTGAAAAGTAATTGGCTTCCGTTTGGAACAAGTTCTTGTCCTGTTTCAGGCATGTATGTTGTGACTTTCTTTTGTGTGTAACTTCTCTTATTTATTTCAGAAATGAGGGTTCATTAACATCAACTTTAAGAACGCTTCTGTTCTTCACAGCTCTAATGATTACATTACCTGTTGGGCTATATTTTTCGTCAAAGGCTTATGTATTTGAAGGTAATTCTGTTTCTGCCAATTAGCATTATTGTTACAAAAATGGAGGAAAAGCACAATCCTCTAATATCATCTTTGTTCTTCCTGTTTTGAATATTTGTTTCCGTATACAGAGAAAAAGTCCTGTAAGGTCTAATTAGAACAGAAAATTATGTAAATGGTCAGTGTATCCTTCCCTGCATTGTCTGCAATCCAGTATGTGCTGTTTGTTTTACAGTGGTTTACACTGTATAGAGGTGCGTTGTTCCCCTTACCTAAGGGGTATTTAACACCACCCTGCCGCAGACTTTTGTCAGAATCATCAGGGATATGTTTTCTGCAGGTATTGCAAACTAATCATATATTCAAGACAGAATAATGGCGTTTATGAGGTTTATATTTTGCCTTTTGAAACATATATGCATTTAAACAAGTTATATGCGATTTCAGATATTGAATGTGGTTGCTTGTAGAGCTTTCTTTTATTTAAAAAAAAAAAGGAAAAGAGATTTTGGCTGTTTGTTTGAACAAGCATCCTTGTAGTCTTGATTCTACAAGGCTTTAATACTTACCTTGTGCAGTTCTAGGAAGTTATTTCCTTCAGAAGTGGGGAGGAGAAGGGGAGAAAGCAGCTGCTTTTAAGAGCAGTTTGAGTGTGTAACTGAGTTGTTCTGAGACAATTCTCTTTTGGTGTGTACTGCTGTATGTAGTACATAGAAGGCTCAAAGCTTGTTAAGTCAAGATCCTGTTTAGCTTTTTTTTTTTTTTGAGGTGTAGCAAGCTGAGCTTTAACTTTTCTGTGTCAGTTAATGGCAAGGTCCATCGACACTGAAAGGATTGAGCTTGTGTTTGCAGGGTGGTGTTTTTGGAGTGCTGTAATGTGTGGGGTTTGTTTGCTTTTGGGGAGACTTTATTGGTTTTTTAAAAATTAATTTAGGGAAACATTATTTCAGTGTTTGGTCTTCTGATATTTGAAGGCTTATTCGAGGTGCGTTCATGTACCTTAACTGCTGACATTATTGTTTTACAGTCCAAATACAGAAGGTAATAGTCCTCTAAATTTGACTGTTCTTCTACTGTTTCAGTTGCAAATTAATCATAGAATTCTCCCCCTTCTTCTTCCCTCTTCCCTCCCCCATTTTACTGCCCCACAAAGAGAATTACACTGAGGAAAACAGGATGTTAAGGTTTCTTTGTTGCTGGAAGATACTAACAGAAAGTGTGAATGTTGTAGAACTCTAAGCTGTTGACATCAAATCTAGGCTATTTTGCCTTAAATATTGAATATTGCAGTGTTGCTTTGTTCCAGAAATAGTGTCAAGGCCTTTAACTAGCATGGTGAATTCTCTCCTGTGAATTGTTTTGAGCTCAGACTTTTGATACAGGAGTAAACATAACTTTGGTCTTTAGGGAGAATTGTGACTTGCCATGTCAGAGTTCCTAGCTCATAACTAATATTCTTTACTTTCTTTGTTTTCTCAGGTTCCTTGGGAATGTCTGACAGAGACAGCTATTTTTATGCTGCCATAGTTGCTGTAGTCACTGTCCATGTGGTGCTTGCTCTCTTTGTTTATGTAGCTTGGAATGAGGGTTCGCGGCAGTGGCGAGAAGGCAAACAGGACTAAAATGAAGATCATCGTTGTCTGGTGTCCACAGACTGTAAATCAGATTTTTTTGTGAGCTGAAGGAAAAGCTTTCTTCCAAATGTGTAATACACATGCACAAAGAGGAGGCTGATGCCTCAGTTGTGGTTAAAATAAGACTTTTGCTCATCTTGACTGTGTACTGGTGTTTTCTGTAATGGTGATGGAAGTTGTTCTTTAGCCAGCTTTTATTATGTTGAGCTGAGGAGGCCTTCACCTGCAATTACAGTGGAATAATTATATACTTTTGAAAACTCCTGTAGCTACTATTGCCATGCCTATTTTTCTGGCTTGCTCTGAAAATAATATTGGCATGAAGCAAGCGTTACATTTTCAAGGAATTAAATTGCTGCTTAAAAAAACTACATTACTTACTATCCAGCTACAGAGGAAAAGATGGAGTTTCACTTTGCTGTGAATAGTTTCCTGATTTATGTGCGTTGTGGTTTAACTCCAGCCAGTAATTGAGCACAGTGCAGCTGCTCACTCAATCTGACCCCTCAGTGGGATGAGTGGGGGAATGAGGAAAGCAAAGCGAGAAAACTCATGGGTTGAGATAAAGACAACTTAATAGATAAAGCAAAAGCTGCGCACATAAGTGTGTTGGTTTTCAGTACAAATTCAAACCATAGCCCCATGGTAGCTATTATGAAGAAAACTACCTCTATCCCAGCCCAAACGGACATAGTGGGATAGGCATAATTAATCTATTTCTGAGTTTAGAAGTAATTTCAAAAACAGAATTGTTTAGAAACTCAGGTGATGTCTTTCTAATGTGAAGTACATTTTTTTTTTAATATATTTTTTATTGCAGTGTAAAATTCAATCTTTAATTTTCTTTTGGGAGGACTGTGGTATTATACATTGCTCGTCTTTCTCCTCTTCTACGGTTTTTCCTGATGATGCAAAGGAAAGGGCATAGCATATTTTTTTGTATGTCTTTATGCAGGTATGTATCTCCTTGCTATTTGCTGAAGTGTGCAGTTGGATTTCCTGTGGTAAAGCAGTGTCAGTAACTGTCATAAGTTGCTGTAATGGCTGGTAGGGGAAGGAGCAAGAGAAAACAAGCTTCAGTTGTCTGCAAATGGTGTCCTTTATGAAGCAGAGGACACAAAAGTGACCACGTAGAAAATTGGCTTCTCTTCATAACTACTTACTTGTACACTGTGAAATGATACAATATGTTGATTGTTTTCTTTTTTCCTTGGTTGTGTGTAGAACTTCCTGTAGTCAAACGTTAGTGAGATTTTTGTGTTGTAGGATAACATGAATTTCATTCCACTGTTGTGCTGTTGTTAGCAAGCTTTTTAATCTCTGGCTAAAACATTTTTCCTAAAGTTCCAGCAAGGCATAAAACTTTCCTAACCCTGATGATGGCTGTTAAAGTTGTTGTGCTTGAGGTCATTCTGTTAATTTGAATTTCCCAGTTTATCATATTAGTTTAGCCTTTCTTGGAAGTTTTTTGCTTAATATGGGGCTTGGCATGGTTTTGGTGCTGCATGTGTCTGTGGTAAAACTTACCTATAAATGAGGCAAAAATTGGTTATCTGTGCCCAGCGGCTTGAGAATTATGTCCCCAAGCCTTATTCCTGTCTTGTCCACCCCAGTCCCAGGTGTGCACAAGCATAAGGACCATGGCACACTAATGGAAATCAGTTTTTACACTTTGTTTCTGCCGTGTTACCTTTTCTCATCCAGAGCCCCGTTGTCAGGTTGCTGCTGGCAAACTGGAGAATCATCTTAGAGTGCAGAGTTAGTTTGTACATGGGCGTACTGGCTTCCTGTTCTCCAGTGTATGAAGTGTATGTTGTGGAACAAATACTGCCTTTTAATAAAGAACTACCCCGCAATACAAGATCCAGTAAACAACGTGTGCTGAACACTTTCTGAATAATGTCTTTAATACTGCACATGTAGAGTACAGCTTAAGCAAATATATAGCCCTGCTCAATAGCTTAGCTTTTTTTTTCTTTCTCTCCTCACAGTGGAGAATAAAGGAAGAGTTAACACTTATGAAATAAAGAAATTGGAGTTTGTTTGGTATTAGAAGACAGTGGCAGAAAAAATGAATGTTACAGAAGTCTAAGATGTTGACTTCAAGGGGAACACACCTTCCATGCTCTATTAGCTGGGTCCTGTGCTATGTCTGTTTTATGTTTCATGTAGCAGAATCCCTAGACACAAAGTTAATTTCCTAGGAGTAATGGGAAAATAATTCCTTCTTATAACTGTTTAGTTACAACAATCTGACAAGTTTGGCCTTTGCTGTATGTGCAAGCACTCTAATGTCTCAGCAGTTGGAGGTAATGAGCTGAGCATTAATCCATCCTTTGGAAGATCTTTGAAGATAATGCTTTGATCCACAACAACATTCCCGGTGAGAAAAGAGGCACCACCTGAGTCTTCACAGCCACAGTCAGGTGCTGGTTTGATGTTCCCAGTGCTTCTGGGTGGGAACAACCCCTCAGGTAAAGGGTACAATGACAACAGCCCGTGAAGGGTTGTCCCCCTGCAGCCCAGGGAGGTCCACAGGGAGCATTCTCTTCCCTCCTTGTCAGCGGTGGGGACCCACACTGGAGCAGTCTGTTCCTGAAGGGCTGCGCCCTATGGAAGAGACCCACACTAGAGCAGTTTGTGAGGGACTGTCCTGAGGAGGAAGGAGGGCAGGAACAATGTGCGAAGAACTGACCACAACACCCATTCCCTGCCCGTCTGTGCCACTGGGGGGGAGGTAGAGAACTTGGGAGTGAAGTTGAACCTGGGAAGAAGGGAATGCTGGGGTGAAGGTGTTTTATTTTGCACCACCCTACTCTGGTTTGATGGGTAATAAATTGATTTCCCCAACCCGGGTCTGTTTTTTCCATGATGGTAATTTGTGAATGACCTCCCTGTGCTTGTCTCAACGCAGGAGCCTTTTGTTACATTTTCTCTCTCCGCTGCAGCTGAGAAAGGGGAGTGATAGCATGATTGTGACAGGCATTTGGTGTCCAGCCAGGGTCAAACCCCCCACATGTGAACTGATAAAAGTTGTAAGCAAATCAGAATTCTTGTTGGTTTGGGTTTTTTTATTTTCCATAGAATGTAAAACTTTTAAGTGTAGTACTGTAAAGTGGTACTGTAAGTTTGTTAATTTTACTACTAGGAATAGATTTGAGACAGCTCTTTAAAAGAAGTCCTTCATTACTTCACAGTTGCCTCTCACTTAATGGCCCATCATGTGTTTGCGTGGGTTGACAATTAGTTTAGCTAAAGCAAGCAATTGTATCTCACAGTGAGCAAATGCCTTGAGACAGATTGTAGCAGAAATTTTCCAGAACATTTTCCAAGACTGAATAGACAGTGGGGGCATTGAGAAGTGGGAAATCAGTGACTTTTCATTAGTTTTTTGTCTTCTGTACTTGCCATCTCTGGTTTTTTAAATGCCTGCAGGGCACTGTGGTGGTGGGTACAGAGTGTGCAGGTGAGTGAGCAGCTTTGGTTTGTGTTTAGGGATGCCTGACTTAACTCATTATTAAATGCCAGCCCTGAGTAAGAAGTCTCCAGAGGTGACTGTGATGGTGGTGATCATGCTGTTAACAGGAATTACCTTTGATTAAGGTACATGAACTTGAAACAGTCTTTACAGTACACTTGAAACAAAATAAAACACTGCCTACCTGTATCTTGCATTGTAAGAAAGGGCCTAGTAATAACTCTCAACATTAAGAAAAAACCAAAACCCCAAGAAAACAGCCAAACACAAAAACAACAACCCTACCCTGCAGAAGGCCCAAGCTCCTGTGTTATTTTCACACTCAGGCTGATTCCAGGCTGGAGGCTGTGGTTTTGCCGTGCTGCTAGAGCAGCATGACAAACTAGGGGGCAGGCTTTGCTGCCTGATCACTGATGGGCATGGGGAAGGTGTGGTGCTCGAGAAGCTATGTTCTCACTTAGTGCACCGGTGAGCAGTGAAATGTTTGATGTTTGCTGCAGTTTTGGTGGGTTTTAGCCTGCTGTAACTACTGAAGTTAAACGAACTGTGCTTAGGCTTCTGACAGCCCTTGCAGCTGGACAGGGTGCGCTGAGAGCCTCAGGCAGGGGTATGGTTGGTAATAGTTCAGATGAGTAAGAGATGGGAAAGCAGAGGCCCCTTAAATAACCAAGTGAGCCACACACGTATTACAAAATACCGTGTTTTGGGTATGACAAATGTAGGTAGGGTGCAGCCCATAGGGCAAGAGGAGAAAGGGGTCGAGTGAAGCCAGGGAGTGACTCGGGGAGAGGGGGTGAGGGCTGGAATGTGCTAGCATGGCTTGATATATGATAGCAGAGCCACCATATGTTTTGTTTGCAAGTGTTTATTCCACTGTTTTCCAAGGGATTATGCAGAACCATTGAAATATTGAATGTAAATCATACAAAATAGCGAGCTAATTCAATTTTAAACTTCCAGCTAAAGTTGTTTATTGGTTTACAGCTTTGATATGTGAGATCTGGGACACATTTATTCCCTTTGTCTTGCACAAACCAGCATTGTTACTGACTCTGAGTCATCTTATAGGGCATGGTCAAGCCCTTGGAGTGTAAATATTTCTTCAAAAATACCAAAGTGCAAGTGCCACTCTAATGTTTCATTAGCTCCAATCAACCGTCAGTTTAAGGGAGACACAGAAGTTGCTTGTTTGAAGTTGACAGGGAGCAGAGCTTATTGTGTCCCTGTAAGAGGAGGCCCTCAGATGCTTGAATGGGGCTTGCAAGAAGAAATTGCTGTGTGATTCAGGGCCCCCACAGTCATTCTCTTATCTGAAGATACACCGGTGTCTGAATTTCTGAGCTGTTGGCATAGAGCTTGAGTCTCTTTGTTAGGCAAAACACAGTGTTATGTAACAATGCTGAGCTGTAGTTGTAAGACAGGAAATGGAGGTAAACTCTTGGGATTTGAGCTCTGTTTGAACCTAAGGCAGTAAGAAAGAGGATGGGGAAAATGCATGTGGATTCCTGTAGAAAGCAGCTTTTTTAGGTGCTGGTCTCCAGGTTCTGAAACCATGAGACAGAGCCAGTCGAGGTCCTGCTTCAAAAGGCAGGAATATTACTGGGAAGCTTTGTGGAGAAGGATGCCCAGGGTGAAGAGCTAGGAAAGTTGAGTAGTTAATTTGGTGACTGGCTGGCTGAATGCCTGGGACGGAGTGTTTTTGGTGTGTGCTCACTGTTTGGAGGGGTGATGAGGTGCTTACCTGCAATTGTGCTCTTAAAACAGTACAAAATGCTCACAGGCCTGCAAAAAAAAGCTGTTGCTGCTTTTAGTTGGCACATGAGACACTGTGGTTTAATAGTTTTAGTGGAAATGGCCTAGGGCATAGGCACAGGGGGTATGTTATTAATTAAAACTGTTTTTAATTTAAGAATGATTTATGAGTGAGAGTAATAGCAGTCAGAGATTTAGAACAAACACTGCTGTGGGTGTGGGCCCATGCTGCAGGCACCATGGAGGAGATGTTTAATACCTTTGCAGTTCTTCATCCTCGAGATGCTGTTTCTCTTAGCATGCTTGAGTCATTAATGCAATTCTGCTAATGTTAGAGATCAACTGGAAGTTTGTCTTCACAGCTGGAATGCTGCTCATTTCAAGGGAATGAGTCTTTGATGTGTAGGTGGTTTTGTGTCTGACAGAGAAGATGGAAGAACCCACTTTGCTCTCAAACCATGTCACATTTTGAGCCCCTTCCTAGAATAATTCCTACAGAATTAGCAAGTATTGGATGATTCTTAATGTGAAGCATCATGATAGAGCATAGAGTTTCCTTTACAAACATGTGTTATGTCTGCAATACCATGGTTTTTTCTTCAGAGTAAAGTATGCCCTCACCAAAAAATCAAAACCACAGGTGATTCTGATGATTTGGGTGTTGGAACTGTTTTGATGGCTGTTTGTGTTAGATGCAGCTACCTGTGTTTAAATGTGGAGTGGCTGTAGCTCATCGCCTGCAGGTTTTGCCCAGTATCCCTGAGACTTGGGTAGACACCGAATCCTGTGTTTAATAGAGATTCCTCTGCTAGCCTTATTGCTTAGGGACTTCAACGCAGCTCCCATTTTTACTAAGTGAAAACTGGACCTTGGGTTTTATATTTGAATTATAATGGCCTTTTTCTATATGGTAATGGCTGACTGATCATTAAGCCAGTTCCTTTGTTCCTGTCTAGCATTTATTTCTAACCTGTTATAGTTCTGCAAACAGCAGCAAGTCACTCACTCCTTTTAGTACTTCTTCCTCTTTACCTTTCCTTATTAAGTGCTTTCCATGGAAGCAAATCTTTCCTGTAGTGTGATATCTCTTGTGATCCCTAGTTATGTGGAACTTTGTAAGGTGAGATAAGGTTTTTGTAACACTTTGTGGGTATTTTGCTTTCCTACCCATGTATTTTCAGAGTTGTTTGTTCTATCAGCTCTGATACTTAAGGCATGAAGAGGAAAAAAGTTTCCAGTTCTATAGACAATTCCTGTATCAGTTATCTATTTGTCATGGGCCTTCGGGAGGAGTAATTAGCAACACCAAAATAGCAGCACGTCTCTGTGTTGTCAAATGCTTATTAGGTTCAGAACAGTCCAACTCTGCGGTCAAATGTTTTATTTTAGCATATTACAGGACTTGAGGACATGAAAGTGCACTGAGTAGCATCGGCAGTGGGATCCAGGCTGCTTTCATTTCTCCAGCCTTAAAAGAAAACTACATTGAGCCTTTTGGTGAGGAAATCTTAGAGACCCCCTCAGGAATATGTGATGGATGCGGCTCCTCAAGATGCCTGCCCATGCCAAAATGCTGTGTTTGCTTTATATTAAGCTTGTGCAAGGGATTAATTTGGAAGCAGAGCTGCGTGGCTGGTGAACTTTCTACCTCAGGTCAGCTGTGCTCTAACTACATGGTCCAAATTGCAATTTGATGGGATGAATTATTTTTGTGTGCTTTTTATGGACTTTGTTCAAAAAGTGAATAGGTAATTCATCTCAGCAGGTAATTCTGCAGAGCACCAGAACAAATTTGCTACAGTTCTATTCAGTTAAAGAGGAAGCAATGCAATAGTGTGTCTGATTACATAAGCACGAGTTCAGTTGATCACATCTGTGTGTGGATATAATACATGAACTGATTGACCAGGAAAGCAGAGTAATTTATTTTGTGTTGTCTCCTTGAATTCTGACAAGACAGTTTTCTTTCAGTTCAAACTTGGCAGTTTGCTCGTCTCAGAGATTTCCGTACAGACTGATTGACCAGTAAGAGAAATTGGTGTGTTTGTAGAAGCCAGTGTGCTCCAGATTCCTGTGAAGAGCAGGTGAGGCTTTACATCGTAAGGGAAGTCCCCTTGCCTGCAATCCTGGCTTTTGGAGAATTAACAAGGACTGGTCCTGAATCAGGTGATAATTGAAATGCAGAAAATGAGGTATTGGAGGTAACTGTGCCAGGACTGCTGTGATTTGCATGGGTAAGAAGACTTATCCATCAGTAACAGGATATCAACTGACTCTTCTTTTTCTCGCTTGCATTCCTAGCATTGGGAAATCAGTATAAAGCCATCATTTACTCTTAACAGTCTTTGAGAAACACAATCTGTCTGTAATATTTCCTCAGGAAAAAAAAATCTGCTTTAAACTAGGCTTTTGAGACTTGGTACAAATTCAAGCTGCTTTAGCCAAAAAAAGAGCTTTTGAATAAAACTGGTGGTGGTGTTGATGGATTTTCCTCTCCAGAATACACTGCGTATTCCTTTTGTGCTAGAAACAAAGGTGAATATCGCAGAATACTATATGTGGCAGCATTTTACAATATCCAGATACCACTTGCCTTCCATGTGCTGCCTGCTCCTCTTGCCTCTACTGCCAAAGAACAAGGTAGGTTCCAGCTGCACTCAGTCTTTATAAGCGCACAGGGAGAGCTGGTCGCTGTCCCAAAGGGACACCATACAACAAGATCAGTCTGGCTAAAGGGGTATTGCCAGCAAACACAGCAGATGTGTCCAGGTGGAAGTAGAGAGGTGTTTAGTGCAGTTAGTACAGGATAACTCCTGGAGTCGTTGGACCTGGCCTTGGAGCTATGGCCCATCTACCCTCAGAGAAGTAAAGAGATTGACTTTGCTTGCTATGGCAGGTCACAGGGTCAGAACTGGAGGGCGGGTGGGGGAAGGGACTGGAACTTGAATTTTTTACCCATTGCTCTGCCAGCAATATCTGCCATTCACTACCACCCATCCACAGGGATTTTCTAGGGATTGTTTCTGGTGAGAACTTGAATCAGTGGATACCTGGACTTTTACCTAATTTTGCATAGCTTGACACTCTCTTCAAAGTCTGCAGACATTGTAGCCCATGCTTTCTTTCCTTGTCAGTTCTTCTGAATATTCCATTAAACCCCTGTTTCAGTACTTTTTTGCCATTGTTCAGCTGGCTTTAGACTTTTCTGGGTTTCTTTCAGGTATACCTTTTCTCTCCTTCATCATTTCCTTCCACATTTAAAATCCTGAAGTAATAAAAAAGGCTTATTGAAATTTGCATACCACCGAAGGATGGTGCTGCACCTCAACGGTGCCATTCCATTATCCTTTCAATGGTGTTAGTGCTGGGCTTTTGTCCTGCTTCACACTTCAAGAGGACATCCCTTCATTTGCCCGCAAGGTTCAGCTGGGAATGAGTTCAGTGGTCAGGATGCAGAATATGCATGTGATGTTATCCGGGCTAAGGCTTGGCATGAGACTGGAAAAATACAGCAGTGAGCAAATGATAAAGGAATTAAACTAATATACAGACCCTATTTTTTCATGTATGCCTTGGGGTATGTGCACGTCTTAGTCTTAGCTCTAAGCAGTGTATTGTTTGGGAAAGTACATTCAAGCATGACTAATCTGCATTTGTCTCCCTCTCCCAAAACATTGTTTCATTTGAAATGTTTTATTTCTCTGTATTTAAAGAATATTCTTTCATAATGCAAAAGCTATTTTTCATTTTTCTAGAACAATCGGTTGAAGTGTTTCTATTAATCTTTCTATTATTTAAGCACTTCTATCTGCAATACACAATAGAAACAAATGAATTGATTTTTTTGAGACAAGCTTGCTTTTTATCCTACAGAAACGATGACTCATGAGATTCATCCAACCCTCATTTGTATTCCTCCCCCAGCTAATAAGTTAAATGTGAGTTTTGTGTTTGTATTAAAAGACAGCCTGTGCGTACCTCACCAGGGAGCTTGTTTGAACATGGAGTTCACGAGAGGAAAATTCCTTGCCACAGTAAAACTGCTTCATTGGGCATTAAGCAGCTTTGCAAAGTTTGCTCCCTAAGTGAAGGAAGCAGCATTAGATTTAATTCATTGCTCACACTTACAGTGATCCTAGTCTGGCGTGCTTGTAAGTCTTCATGATGATGCCAGAAGGTTTGTGGTTCCAATACATGAAGAGACTGCAGAACGCAGAGACCTGTAATGCTTTGTCTTTGGGCCTGTTAATCCTGCAGGTGGAGACTATCAGGATGTGTAAGATTCGACACTGATCTAGGATAAAAACACACTCTCTTTTCATTCTGAAACAGTCCTGCAAATGGTTGTGCTGGTCTAACTAAGAAGGGAGTGTGGAGGATGGGGATGGGTGCAGGTATCTATAGTCAGTGTACCTGCTGAAGCCCCATGTGGTGAAGAGACACCCTTAGCTGGAGCTGCCTCCACATTAATGCAGAGAAGCTTGTTTAAAGCTAAAATGAGGTATGGCCTTGCAGCTCCGTGATGTGGAGTTACCACGGGGTTTAGCTGGGAGGAAGTAGAGCCTTATCAGTACAGTTCACTGCATGAAAAATAGCCAATTTCTCTGCAAAGCTGTGGATATTGCATTGGACTTTTTTAACAAAAGTCTTCTGGGCATCCAAGGACTTCTTTTTGGTGAAATCTGGAGAGGTACTGCAAAAGAAAAAGCTTTCCAGAGAGAAATTTACACCCTGTACATCAACTTGTTCCTGTTTGGACACTGCACACAAAACACTGCCTTGCAGATGTTGGCATAACTGGTACTTAACTAAGAAAAGACTCATGAGATTGATTTCCTAGAAACAATAAAAACTTCACACATAGCTATCTCCTCCCTTTGGCTTTCCCTAGGGTGGAGGGACGGGCTGTAATTGCAGAGGCTGCACAATAGATATGTCTATTCTCTTTGCCAGCCAGAGCTAAAAGCCTTTTTCTGTGTAACTCTAAAGCCAGACTATCTATGGATTCCTGTTAAAAGGGTTTTTGAGATTTTGCAGCACTTCTGTTTTCCTGGAACTCTCCAAAGCAAGTGTGCTTCTGTGAATGGAGTTCTTGATAGGTGAACCTGCAGAAGTGCAAGTGACTGTGATCTGTACAGCAAAGGGTTAAAAGAACATACATCTGCAAAAATGAAAGATGAAAGCAACCTAGACCATTAATTTCACATTTTCTAATGGAGAATAACACTTTGAGCAGATACAGCATGTGGAAGGAAGAAGAAAAACATCACTATTGGCAGAATTGGGAAGTTGAACTATGGGTTGAAGCTCAGAGATTGAAGGCTCCAGAGGGTAATTCACACTCCTGCCTTACAACTCAGTCAGGATTATGGCTGCAAGTGCAGTGAGCACCAGAAGCTTATGTGAGAATACTGCCAAAAATATGTTGGGCAGCTCTACGAATAGGCAAGGAATGTCTTTAGTTTGACAGGTAATATTTACTTTCTCCCATCCCATCTCCAGACAACTGCAAGAGGAAAATACTGTGATTCACTGCAGGCCAGTAGGCCAAGAGAGATTTTTACATTTCTCTGACAGAGTGGATTTCAGTTGGCTTCAGTGGACATGGTTTCATGGACACTTTAGCACCAGGACTGACCTAAGTGCAAGTCAGGTGGTGTGTTCTTTTGGGTGGATTTCCCTTGGCTGGTATTGACAGCTTTCCTTAACTTGATTTTCATAAACAATGTGTTGGTTTGGCATAGTCCTGTGCATGAGCTGGATGTAGTATTCCAAATTTGAGACTGCAAGGTAAACAAATTTCCAATGCAAAAGGCAGTCTCAGAGACTTCCAAAGCCTTCTCATGATAAAAGTAATTTCAAAGTAAAAATCTGTGTGCTGAAAAATACTTAATTTCGCAGAAAAGTAATTGAAGCAGCATGTATTTTGCAGTTTGATGGTGTTCCATATAACACAGTATTAGTTTTCCTTTTTCATTTGTAGGTGTCTGCTCTTAAGCAAGATCTTTACAAAGTACAGGGGCTGTTGAAATGCTCTAGGGGATGAGTATATTTATTATGAGTTGATAATCCTTGTAACTTGTTACATTAAAATATAAATGGATTATATTCCGATGAGAAGCATGAAAGTGATTACTAAACTGTGGAAATAAATGTGCTAGAACCCTAAATAGTGTAATAATCCTCTAAGGGGAAATTGCACCTCATTCATTTATAATGGTATTGTGATTGGCTTTGTTTTAGTCCAACTTTTGAGTCAATGCCTCCATGAAATTCTCCTGACTTGCCTTCCAAAATGACATCAAAGATGAAAGGAGAAAAACAGTCTTGACAAAACCAGGTCACTACATCAGCAAGAGCAGAGTGGGCTGAACAGCTCTGCTTCCTAAATCAAAGCCTTGCTGCAGGAGCACTGCCGTGCTCCCATTACTGTGTCACAAGTGCCATTCTCAGCAGTGAGGGACCAAAAAGTGTCACAACTGCAGAAAAAGGGCTGAAGGCTTTGGCCAAAGCCTGGTGCCTGTCTCCTCAGAGCACTGCTATGCTGAGATGAGGATGTGGAGGTCCTCAAGGTATCCCTTTTGGGGGATGTCCTGGTCCCAGCTATACTTTGTAGCCAGGAATGCACAAGGAATGAGGGGGAGTTGTGAGTCCTTTGTGCCTAAATCAAGCAAAAATCCCAGCAAGGGTTCTGAGGTGTTCTGCCAGCCCTGTCCTTGTAGAAAAGCAGAGGTCCTTTCATAGTCTTGGCTAAACTCCCAGGTCTGGGAGAGACTAAGGGTCTTCTAAAGGATACACATCTGGACTGTGAGAGAAATGTATGGGCCAGAAGCCCACCTCAGTCTGCCTTCAGAGCAAGGAACTGTCAAGAAACCGTCGTCTCCCTCTCCTACCTCAGTTCCTGTGTATCCCCAGAAGAGCTGTCCATCGAGGGACAGAGGGGAATTTGAATACGCACACAGGGCCATGCAGGCTGCTTTGAAATTGCCATTTGGTCAAAATAACTCCATGTACAGTTTGGCTGTCTGCAGTGGTGGGGTGGGACCTAGGGTACGCTTGGGAACAGGACTCTCCTCCTGGATCCTGTGGGGCTGTATCCTCCAGACTTTATTGTAAAGGGCCAATATAGTGTCTATAGCCAAAACTTAATGAGATAATTATAGCTGGCAGGGCTTGGTAATTAATGTCTGGTACAACCTACTGTAACATACTGCTGCTTTTACATGTGTTTTGTGCAAAGTGGGAGTGCTGAGGCGTGCTTGTTTGCTGCTGTCTGACAGGGAGAGGGTGACAAATCCTACAGGAAGAAGGAAATGTGCTTCCCATCTTTTTGGGTTTTAATTAAATTAACTGCAGTGGCAGAAATGACAAAGTGCCAGGGCTTCTCCTGCTGTCACTGAGCAAGCACTTTGCAGAGAGGGAACCTGGCACAGGAGGCTCATACAGGTGTCTGTGTTCAAGAACAGCATCTGTTCTGGCTAACAAGCCTTGCTCTGTGTTGCTGATTTACTTATTGAAGAAGAGACCTTCACCTGTGTCTGTGATGACGTGGGTGCAAGGGTGTGGTGTTTGCACCTGAGTAGCAGTAAGAGCACGCAGTCTCTGGCAGGTTTCACTAAAGCCATCTAACAGCATGTGTAGCAAGTGCTAATGGAAGCCACATGGCATAAGCTTTGCTCTTTCTATGGAATACCTCAGGGAAGATTTAGCAGAAGCAAAGACCTGTTCTGGGGCTCGGAATGTCACACAGTGCAATGTCTCCTAACGCAGCTACTACTGCCTGCTGAATCCTGGAGTCTGCTCCTGCACTTGAGATCCAGAGTTTCCCTGGCTGCACCTCGTTGGCAGAGACATCCCAGTTTCCAGGTGATGTAGCTCACAGAGGGGTTCAGATCAGCTGCCTCTCCCCACAGATTTCTCTTGACACCTTGCAAGTGCTGCAGGGGCATGGAGAGGAGGCACCTGGGCATATGTGGGTCCATGTCCCAGGGGAGGCTGTGACAGTACAAAGCAATTGCCCTGATCCAACAGGTCATCCAGAGGAGGAAACTAGGGGAGGAAAAGAGAAACTTACTTTTTTTAATGTTAGGAAGACTTGCCTATTTTTATCTCCGTGCAAAATAGATGACTTCTATCACCTGGGACTTCTCTGTGTAGGATTTTGAGCAGAGCAAGCTAATAATGACTATGTCTCATTGGGATTTAAAATGGAATTCTTGCTTCTTGGTGTAAATAGAAGGTGATAGCGTAGCATGTAGGAGGTCTTCTAGATTTATTACATTTTGTAGGCTTATAATTTTTTTAAAGCTTTTTGTTTCATCTTGAGCACTGACAGAGGCGAGCCGGTAACTGTGGGTACACACAGAGCATTTTAATAGGGCTTTTTCCTGAATTCATCTGAAGCCAAGCCCCCTGTGACCAGAGCCCCACCCTCTCATCTGCATTTCGTAAGGGTATTACCACTGTAATTAATAGGACTTGTATAACAGTACCTAATTAAAGTCTGATCATATAGTGTAAATTTAACTTGATTATCGTTAGCCTCAGTGAACTCTTCAGGAGATTAATCCTGGTGATTCACCCAGCACAGAGAGCAACAGCAGCAGCTCTGCAAAGGACCAAAATATTAGTGAACAGCAATGCTCTGTGCCCCCAAACCCTGCAAGGTAGGTCTGGGTACCGACAGTAGCACCAGTGTCGGGGAGGGGTCTGCGCTGGGACAGGAGTCTCCCCATTTTCAAATTGCTTAAAAGCCACTGGGATGGCACCAGGCTTCTACGGCGCCGTTCTTAAAATCACTGAATAAGGAGTCTGTGAGAGGATTATGGCTTACATAAGAGTTTTATGTCTGTCCTAAAGCTACAGCCCCTATGCATTTGTGCGCTGCATAGTGTGTCTGCCAGTGATTCGTGGACACCAGAACGTCCTGAATGACTACAAGCCACATTTTGTTTAAGATTATTACAGATACAGGACCTGGTCCCGGTCTTATGAAAGCTGGTGCGGTTTAGTCTGTGGGAAGAGAGTAGAGGCAATAATGTTGTATTTTTTCTATTAATTACTGCAGATTAAAACGCTGTATGCTTTGCTTCTGCACATTGTGCTGGAGAATTCTTTGCTAAAAAAACCAAATGAGCCTTTGGTAAAATAGTAGGGTTTTTTCTCTATGTAGTTCTGAAGTACAGGGTATGGGATTTGTCCTGTCTTTGGCTGAGCACATCTGTTTGTTTGCTGCTAATAATAGTTTAATCAATGGGGCTGATTCCTGCATATTCTCCGTCTGACAGTAGCCCAGAAGACCCAGATGGCAGCAAAAAAAGGTCTTTTGTATGTGTCACTTTTTTTTTTTTTTTTTTTTTTTTTTTTTTTTTTTTTTTTTTTTTTTTTTTTTTGGGTAGTTGTTGTTGCTTAATTAAAAGCAAAGAGAAAGTTTTACTCCTGTTTGCATGAATGGTCACATCAAACGGTACAGGAAAATCTAGGCCAAGCTGCTTTCAGTGGGCTAAGGAACATTATACCATTGCACCGCTTCCTTTCATAGTAGCAATGCCTCCTAATAAACATCAGGCACCTTTTGAACTTTCTTTGAAACCGTTAGCTGTGCTTTCCACAAGTACCCCGTAGCCCACCTTGCCCCCCCCGGCTCACTGTGGCACGGCTGTTGTTAGGAGATGTGTCCGTGTGGGATGGGAAGGAGAGGGATGTGCGCGGGGTGCATCCTCGCTGCCGGCAGAAACGGTGCCGGTTATATAACGCCCTCGCTGGGTAACGAGGCGAAACTCTGTCAACTCTTCTGCAGGAGCTTTCAGAGGGTTTGGGGCTGCTGGCTGGCTGGCTGAAGGGTAAGTCAGGGATGTGTTCCTCAGGGGGGACTGTGTGTTGGGGTACACATGCAGATGTCAGTGTGTACAGTGCTGAACAGGGGCTCCAGCATTAACGACTGAGATGTAGATGCAGGCAATGGTACCTCAAGAAAACACGACCACTCAGCACCTTGCCTGAAACAGATCATTTTAGGGTATTGCTACTTTGTGAAACAGCTGTGTAATTTGTCTATGCTGTTTGTCTGTTTTCCTCTAACATGCCTGAAACTCAATTAAAAATAAGCTGTGCTTAAGCCACAATGGCTTTCCTTTAATAGTGGTAATAATACTTTGTGAGAGAAGGCTGTGCTCAGGCAGCGAAATGCTTTATATCAAATGATCCAGGATGCTGATACTGTTCAGAATATGACTTGCTGGGGCTTTTCTGTTTTTCGTTGCACTTGCTGTTGTTTCTTGCAGTTGCAGACTTGTACCTGTTTGCAGCACAGCTGCTGTGTTTGCTTGTCTGAGTGCAACTGTTCATGTTGACTGATGAGTGCATGCTGGATGATTGTGTCCATGAGTGCTGGATATTCATGTCTGTTTTAAGACTGAGACTACAGGTCTGGATGTGCTTGCCACTGTCATGGAAGAGTTACTCGTATGCGTAGCACTCTCATGGAGCTACTGTCAAATGTGCGTCTCAGAGCAGAAAGCAATCTTGGTTTGCAACAAGATGAACAAAAGGAATGCCTGAGCTTTTCAGGGTTACATTGTGGAAGCTGTGTTTTCACTGCGAGTGCTGTATGTGCTTCAAGTACCTGGGAGTTACTGGGGGAACTGGTTCCCTTACAGAGACAGAAGGGCTGTGGGAAGGGGCTGTGCATCCACAGCTCAGGCAGCTGTGAGCTCAAAAGATTCCAGCAGCTAGAAACGGAGCCCAAATGAACCTAAATAAGCAAGGGATCTGAATTATTCACAAACAGAAATGCTTATTCCTGAATAGTCAGGTGTCTGAATCCGGAGCAGCCTCAGGCCGTGGGACTGGCATTGTGAGGGTGAGCATTGTCCTAAAATGAACTGTGCAACAGAAAAATCGGTTGGTATGAGATACAGGCTCGTATTCCCCTGGGACTGAGAATCTCTTGTACTCAATTTTTAGTCTCTTTTTTGTTATCGTCTGAAAGGCACTTGATGCCACAATTCCTGTCACTTTGGCTTTTGCATTTGTTCCTTGTGATATTCAGCTGGAATAGCAGCCTACCAGGGCCCACATCCTATATCCTGTTTCATCTTTGTTCTCCTTCTCTTGCTGTGCTTGAGTCCAGTGGTCCCATAGTTCTGGCTGGTCCCTGGCTGATTGTGTGGCCTTTGTGTGAGGAGATGGGTGTAAGCCCAGGGGACTTAACCTGAGGGCAGCATCTTGCTCCAGACTTAAGGGAGCTGCACAGGGATTGGTTGCCACGCTGGATCTCTGGGGTCATGGGCAGTGTGGTGGCCACTTCTTTTGCATCTCCCCATTGCTAGGGCTTCTGGTGTGTTGCAGAAGTTTTGAAGGGAGCAGCTCCCCGATGTTTTGTACCCCCACCCAGGCACCTGGGAGGGATGCAGCAGGGGGAGCTGGAGCTGTTGGCCACAGGACTCGGATGCCAGGAGGGGAAATGAGCTGATGAAGTCTCATCTTGGTGGCAGGTGTGGCACATAATCATCTTTGCGCCAGGAGAGGTGGCTTCTCTGTGCTGCAGAAACACCCTGCCATCTGGGGGAAGGTTGCTGGTTCTCCCAGAATGGTAAAGGCAGCAATGGGTTCAGGCCATCCAATGCTGCAAGTTCCCAAGCATTGTGTCCATCAGTGAGGATAGGTAGATTGCCATAAGTGACCATAGGCAGAGAAATATCACATGGCTGCCTAGTTTTTCATACATGATCACAGAGGTGCTGGTGGCTTTGTAACTTTTGCAGCCCCATAGCTGAGCCCTCAGGGTCACGATTGCTGCCTGCAGATGGTGAGCCCTGCCCTATATATCAAGCAGACTTCTCTGTGCATATGCCTATGTTTAATTACCATTATGAAATGGATAAAGAATTTAAAATGTCATTACAACATGGTGTGGGGCTGGGATTTGCAGTCTAACTGCAAGCTTCCTGTTGGTGAAACTGCTCCAAGTTTGTCTGAATTCTACCACTGGACAGTTGTCGTCCTCTATGAGCTGCTCTCTGAGCAGGCTGATGTGGCTTGTTTTGTTTGTCACTGACTTGCCTAGATATGTCAGTGTCAGCACCTCTCCTGAGACTTTCCGATGGTAGAAATTGTGCCTGGTTAAAACTCCTACCATCCAGATGCCTCAGCAAGAGCGGTGCTAGGCGTGCTTTGCCCAAGGAGTAACTTCCTTCTTGAAGGAGAGTTATTTTGATGTAGACAAGGGTCATTAGGACTGCACTGACTTCCTGATGTTGGTACCCATTCTGAGAATGGGTGCTGATCCCACCTTACACCGTAAAGCCATTTGATGCACTTTGCAGTAAAATGACTCTCTGGTACTTATAAACCTTTCAGGGTATTCAAATGGCCTTAAACCCTACTGTGTTTCTTGCTTTAGCTTGGAGCTGGCTCAGAGCTGGGTTTTATTGGCAACTCAGCCACTGCTTGCAGTTTAAGTTCCTTGGGATGGGGTGATGGATCCCTGCCCTCTCCCCGTCCTGTCCCCCTGCTGCCTTTGGTGCAGGCTGAGCCCTGAGAGTTTAGCTCCAAGCTGCAGCCAGTGACATTCTCAACATGCAAACCTCAGCAGCAGGATCAGAGCCACGTTTCTCAAATTGACAAAGAAAATAAAGGCTTTTATTCTAGGGGGAGGAGAGGACAAGAATGATTCCAAACATTCTAATAAGCCCCTGAAGTAAATAATTAAATGTTCTTCCATTTCAGTGTACCTCTTGGAAAATTTCCCAGGATGTCTTTAAAGAATTCATTGTAAAAATAGTGGGATGTTCTTTTCCCACAGATGTATGTTAAAACAAAAACATTTCTCTTGGAATTATTATAGAATTACCTGGTCTTAGGATTACTGTGAAGAGCTTTGGGAAATCATTCACCTGGGCTGCATTACCTGGGAAGTGCTGCTGCCATGCAGGTCCATGGTTTGTATAGCAGGGGAGGCAGAGGTTCAGAACATGACCTTGCCTGCCTGGCTTTACATGGGAAATTGTAGGGGTTCTATTTCAGCAGTGAAATTGGTTCTGTTCTTTAACTTTTTAAAATAAAAAGGAAGGCTTTACTACAAATGGTATTGTTTGCAACAACCTCATGGACTCCGCCAATTTTTTTTTCTAGCTGAAGTATTTTGTTGCAGGAATCAACAGAGAATTACTTCCAAACTTTTTTTAACATTGTAACACAAACGCCTATGCATAGGAAGCAGAGGTCTTCCTCTGTTTGCATCCTTCTCTGTCTACTTGGAAGAGCAGTCTGGCCCTTCCCTGCTGCCGCAGAGCACCTTGAGGAAGGTGCTGAGCCCTGTCAGGGAAAAGGAGCACTGATACTGGTTCCCTGGGGAGCTGAGCCCAAGGCAGACCAATGAATTGTAGTGTTTTCATTGACTTGGTAGCATTTTTATTAATTACCATTCCCTTCACAGACTCGGGGACCAGAGTAATAAAGGTAATGAAGGCAAGCACAGATGTTTATCTATCCTAGTCCCTCTGACATGCCAGTCCATTGAACCTGTTCGCTCTTTGGACCTCATCTTAGTTAGAATTTGATTTTGAATCTCCATAGGTGTGTGAATTGGGAACTCCCCTGCTCAAAGCACTGCTTCAGCTGTATGGAAAATACTGTGCCAGGCTGTATGATTATTAATAAGCTGATTTTGTTAGGAGAATGGAGCACCATGTCTGAGCTCTTGTGCAGGGCAGGCTAATGATATTGGACAGTGAGCAACTGTCACTTTTGCTAAATCTGTCATATTGCGAGTAAGCTGCTTGCAGCAGGCAGTGAAGATGGCCAGAAAGGCTAATCCACCTTAGGGCTCTACCCAAACTGAAATCTGGAGTCTGCTTATCTCACGAACACTGTTGTCCCTTGGAAACTGTTGTCTCAGAAGCACAAAGAAAGCTGAGGATCTGAACAGGCATCAATTTTGCTGAATAAACTCCATCTGTGTGTCTGCTCAAGGTCTTCTAGACCCTCATTCCTGAGGAACAGAAGCGACACGAAATTTGTCAGAAAACATATCCTTGTACATTGCTGAAAAATGCAGCACAGATTTGGAAGCGAATCGGAGGATTTTCTTATATAGAAAAGGGGAATGAGACCTGGTCAGCAGTACTGGACTCTCAGCAAAGCTTTCATGGGTGGGAGCTGTGGAAGTAGCACACAGAGGCTCTTGGTTGTCTCTTTCTGTTACCAGTGCAGCCAGATGCCAATTCCTAACCTAGAGACCCCACTGGGACCTCATCTGCAGCAGTATGGGTGCAGTCCATGGGTTCTGCAATGGCACTGGGATGGGTTTGGAGAGGCAAGAAGATGGATGTTGGCACCCACTTCTGCTGACACCTTCCTGCACCACCTCTCACTGACGTTCAGCCCTAGGTTGTTCTTCCCTGTTGCTGCTTTAGGCATGATTGTCCCTTCATGCTTCTGTGGTAGAAAAGCAGTGTGTTTCTCCCAGGTTTCTCTCTCTCTTTTTACAGGTGAGACTTCACCTGTGCCCAACATGTTTTTCAGAAACAATCCCCCATTTTGGCCTCATTTGGCCAAAGTGCATAGCAGTTCCTTGAATTTGAGTAGATAAATAATCATGTTGATGGAGTTGCTGCTTAATATTAAACTAAGTCTGTTGCTGAATCAGGTCCTTGATCTTTGGCAACCTTTGTGCTACAAAAGTATTTATAAGTGTAAACATTAGATTGTAGATGCAGTTTCTTCAGATAACACTGCAGCATATGGGGCACAGGGCTGAACTTTATGGGGCAATAAAACTCAATGCTGAACACTGGGAATTGTTTCCTCTTTGCAGGCCTTTATATCCGCTTTTCACAAGTGTTCCTCCGTGGCATTTAGTAGTGTTTAAGAATACCTTCATTCCCCTAAAATTGTCCTATCACCTGTGCAGTGCTCCACAGGCAGAAGGTGTTTGCTGGTACTATTGTCTTTCCTGTGGTTGCATGAGAAGTTTCACATGAGATTGGAATACTGTATTGAGCTGGGACAGCAGATCATGCATAGGGTTTGAAGGCTGTCAATTGCAGTATGCATTTTGCAGTGATGAGGCTGTACAAAATATGCTTGCAATGAGTTTCAGGAGATCCCCAGCTTTGTGGCTCCCCACAAGGGGATCCACAACAGTCAAAGGTAGAGAGGTGCCTGCATGATTTACAGATTAAGAAATTACATCTTAGGAAAACAAGACAGGAAGTGGGTTTAAATGCCATCAGAAAAAGGAGATGGGAGATAAATTAAATGGCTTATTAAAATCATTCAGTGGCAGGACTTCAGGTTCAGTGTATAATTCCTGTCTGTCAGCCCACCAATGCTAAGGATAATCACAAGCCTCCAAGATACAGAGCTGAGGTCCCTCCTTTTCCTGCAGATACAAGGGAGCATGTGAAACTCATTGCTGGCCATCATAGGCAATAGGTTTTGCCACCAAGGATAACAGTTCACGAGTAGTGGGTTTAAGACCAAAGAAGGAAGTTCTGTCTTCTGCTCCCTGCAATC
This sequence comes from Struthidea cinerea, assembly GCA_013397865.1. Lineage (NCBI taxonomy): Eukaryota > Metazoa > Chordata > Aves > Passeriformes > Corcoracidae > Struthidea > Struthidea cinerea. Next base: position 669,664 of record VZTI01005482.1, read on the forward strand.
TCTGCTGCATTGGCACAGTAGTGGCAAAGTAGTTGAAAGCCGATCTTTATAAAATATCTCTTCAAGCATTAGCTTTCAACCATGCAAGAGTGATTTTTCACGCAAAGGAGTTTGGGTGTGGCAGAAGTGCCTTTTCAAGGGCGAGATTTGCTTGAGCTGGTCGTGAAACTGCACCCTGAGGGCTGCTGAATCAGGTTGCTTGTAAAAGTCAAGAGTATTTTGATGTACAAGATGTTTATATTCCCTCTTGAAGTGTTATAATGAGGATACAGCGATAACATCAGGGAAACGGGGTCACAGAGCGGAGCCCTGGGAAAGCACATGCCTGGCTCCTCTGGTGCTTACCTGGGGATGTGTTTTGGTTACCGACTGCTAAACATAGCAAAGCTGCAGCTGCATTATCATTCTACTGAATGTCAAAAAGTTTGTTATGTCTTACTGGAGAGCACGTCACTGAAACCTTAACCAGCTGTAATATAGAGGCTGTTGAAAAGCACAGCTCTGTTACCATCACAGTACTTTTATTTATTTTCACCTTTAGGAGGAAGTATTTGTTGAAATTAACTTTTAGTTCCCCAAAGATGAAGATGTTTCTAGTTGGAATGGTATCTGTGAGTACATGTAACTTTTTTTAAGGGTAGAAAAATGTTTTCTGGTAGGGTATGTATCAAAATAGATTTGATTTGTGTGTTCTTTGCAGTCTTCACCACCATAGAATTGGGTGAGGGGTTTCAGATGGTTTTAGCAATTACTTAGGAGGTGATGGACAGTCTAAGGTTTTGAATACTCTTTAGATGATGCTTTAGTATGAGGCCTATGAGGACAAGAATGCTGCACTGCCACTGGAGAGATCCAATGAGGCATTTTTGCCTAAAAAACCCTCCCCAAATTAGCCCACCTACCAGACAGGGGCTTCACCTTGAAGGCACTGTTGGGGAACCCATGAAAAGTGCTGGAGAGCACCCCAAACAAGTGATTTCTTGGAAACTGGACCCTTTTCAGGCATTTCAGTTTGGATGTCCTGAGCCACTTGTCAGAAGTTTAATAGTACTTATCTCAAGTGAATCTGGCCGTGGGTGTTGGGGGTTTTTTGAGGAATTTACTTTTAAATAACATTTCCCCTGTCTAGATCTTTATCATTGTTAGAAGGGATCTCAGTCTGATTGCATATGAGTTATTGCTGGCTCTCACAGGCATGGCTGTGTTTATACAAGTCAGGATTTTTTCCTGGAAGGTGGGAAGGTAATCATTGCTCCCCCTGGCATGTTGTGGGGGACGGTTCTGCAACCCGGCTTCGTCTCGCTCGCTTACCTGTAAGTTCTCATTGGGCTCTACCAGAGAGTATTTCTGCAGTTCTGACAATCCGGCATCCTCCATGTCAAGCTAAAGCTGTTCATTTTATTTGGGGTGTTTTTGTTTGGTTGGTTTTGGGGAGGAGATCTGGGGTGGGTTTGATCTTTTTGAGCTGGACGCTGGGCTTAAGGCTTCTTCCTAAAGGTGCTAACCAAGGAAACTGAGCCATGTTAGAAATAACACAAATACCATTTGCAACCTTGCTTCTGGTGAGAGATAACTACTGGAACACAAAAGCTGCGATTGAATTTTTCTGTTATGCAGCAGCACTTTGTTGAACAGGGGTGAACCTAAGCATGAGTTTAGTTTCACTACAGCACTTGCTGAATAAGGGTCTAAGTTAATAACATCAAGTAATAGCTGGTGCCAGAACTGCTTTCAACTATGTAGGAAATTCAAGGCTATATTTCTCAAACACACAAGCCCATTGCACTGCAATGCCAAGAGGAAAAATCACTTTGCATTCACCAAAGCTGAAATTTGGCGGTTGCGATGAATCTGCTTTGCAGTAACAATGCACTGGGTGACAGTGCTGTTGGAACAGAAGCTACCGTTGGTGTTTGGAAACAGCTCTTGTATGGAAGAAAAAAAGGCTATTAAGACATTCTTCTGTGAAATAGCTCCAGACAAAGCACTGAGCACACAGCAGTGTGTAGGAGAAGAAAAATGTGCATTAAGGCTTCTTTATCTGTTGCATGAGTAATCAAAACTTATGCAAATATGCCTTCTTATAAACTGTATTTATCTTATTCTTATAGAGGAAGCAATGGTAATGCCTCTGTCCTTCAGTTGTAGGTATGGAGTATAGATAAGCAGCATTACGTGTCCTTATCCCTGTGGATCACAGAGGAAAAGAAACCAACTAAAAGCAATTCCCCATGACCGTTACTCAGAAACTTTAACAAAGTCCCAGACCCTCTAATCCTGGATGGTAATGCTGTCAAATCTGTAGCTGAAAGACAGGTATGAGAGTCTGAATAACATGTCAGTTTAAGATAATCTTCCTTTTTTTTTTTTCACTGGTACGTATCTTTGCATGTGCTTCAGTAGGGAGACGATGTGAAGGTTAAGAGGCTTTGCTAGTATAGTTGAAATCTTCTTGAAATGTATCTGAACTGGCCAGAAAGAAGACACAAGAGCTAAAATATGGTTTGACACCAAGAAAAAGGATCTCAGATTGTGCTGGTTCAAATTCAGAAAAGCGCTGTGACAGCCTGTCAGCGTGAGTCATGTATTTTGGGAGTGTTTGTGCTTCATAGCCTATTCCCCAATAGAAGACACTTCTCCTTTGGACAACTTTCAGCCTTGTGCAATCAGTCCATCTGCTTTAAAGATAAATGTATGTATATTAGTAATGAGAGGGATATTAACAGATTGACATTTCATGGGATTTTAGGGATGAACCTCTGTCTGCTGAAGTCACAGGCAGCTTTGCCATTAACAAGTGTGTTTAGTCACTGGATAGTCTAACAGTGCAATTGCCTTTATAGACTAGAGTTATCTAACAGCATTCTGTAAATGTCAAACAAGGTTTGACTGGGGTTCCTTGTGTATTATTTTGTGAGTAACGAGGGTTTGGGAACGAGATTTTAGAAATCTACCCATATGTGGAATACTTTAGAAATTCACCTAAAGACAGATGAATAACAGACCCGACATTCCTAGGTTTCTAGTGCCTGGATTTTGAGAGCTGCAGTCTTTTAAAGGGCTGCCATCTCCAAAGAAAAGGGCATTTTTTGCTGTGATATACACTGAGCTTTGGAGATGGTTTCGTATTTCAGCCATCCTTTCAACCACTGACATACCCCTATGCTACCACCTATAAATCACCCAGGAAAAAGCATGAGGTCTTTGATGTTGTACCAAAGTTCTCTGATGCCACAGAGCCTGGCATCAGGCCTGTGGGTTTTATCCCAGCTTTCTCCTTCCTGGTGTGTTTGCCTGATGTTTGAACTCTGTGTAAGTTGACTCAGAGGATCCTGGAGTTTCAGCTCTGGAGTCCAGGAGAGCAGAAAGGATGCTCTTGGCTCCAATGCCCTAACTGGCTTGTCCTTTGTCTAGGACAGTGCAAGTTCTTTCCAAGCAAATATTTACAAAGTAAACAGCGGGGGAGAGTTCATATACAATTTGTTGGCATTACGTCAATAAAGATTTATTCTGTTGTGTGTTTTAGAAGTTTAATTAACATGAGCTTTGCAATATGTGCTGGAAAGTAAATAACAGGCACATCTTTATTTACTTGGCAGAAGAGCAATGCTTCTTTAGAAGAAAAGCTATGAAGGCTTTTCCTAGTGCGTGCAACTCTGTTCACTGGTTCCACGCAGGCCATTCCTCAGTGCGCACATGTCTTAAATCCCCTGTAAGCCCAAATATCAGGCTTAGGGGAGACTAAAGTGATGTACAGATCTCTCAGTGAGCCTTTGCGTAGGGAATGTGTTTTATCCCACCATCTGAACACCATGCAAACAAGCAGTGAGACCCGAAGTAGATGATCGACTCCATCAGTTTGGCTGTAGTGCAGAGCTGTTTGTGGAAAACATATCAGATGCGCAAGCTGATGCTGCTTTGCAGATTTTGTTATGTTAGTGATCAAAAATATCCAACATGAGCAGAACATCCACAACTGAGCTGTTTTCATTTGGAAGGACTTCTCGGCTGAGAAGTCCACTGAATTATAAATCCCAGCCAGCAGCATTTTACAACAGAGTCCTGATATAACCTTTAGCAGAGGACCACAGATGGCAACCATGTGAGAAGGTTACTATGCTTTCGATGCCATCTGCCCTGTAATCGCCCCCATAACCAGTGTGTCGTATCCTGTAAGTGATATATCATTCTCTGGTGTCTCATCCATAAAGTCTGGTTCTGGGGCCTTGGAGATTATTTACATGTGAGGTTTCCACTGGGGATTCCAAGGTACAGGCTGATCAGTGGTGAAACGTTGCTGCCAGCAATGGGAGCTCTAGTTAGAGAGAAGAAATCACACCTTACTGTCAGCCGTCAGCCCTGTGAATGCTGCCTTGTGAACTTTTAGCTATCTGAACAAGGAATCTTCATTAGATTCCCTGGAATTGCCTGCATGCTCAGGGCCAGTTATAGGTGTACATGCCTTCAGGGCTTGAACTCAGCTGGAAAGGAGAAAAGTGCTGCACTGGGAGAGGTCTCTCCAACATGATCTTATCCTGGGCTCACAGACAAGGTCTCTTCTTAGTGAACTGCGTCCTCCAATCTGCTGGAAATGTTCTCATGCTTCTTCTGGTGCTTTTGATGTAACATCTCACATCTGGGATAATGATGTCTTTGTACGCCCTTTTTTCCAAGAAAACTTTCATCATTTCATAAGCAGCTAAAATGTGCATAGCCACTAACTTCTCTATTAACGTCACATTTACAACAGGCTTGACAACAAGGAACGGATTTCTTGTTCATGATTAGCCCTGCTTGGCTGAACCAAACACAACAGTCAAACGTCTCTTACTTTCCTCAGCATTTCTGTTAGTGTGTAACTGACCTTTCCCCCTCCTTCATTCCCATTCCTCTTCCTGTTTTGTTCCTCAGATATCATTTAAATGATGTCTGATGCGAGTTAAATGCTATAGAAACGCTATTGATTGCTGTTCTGTTCAGATTTGTCAACTCTGTTATTTTAAGGCATCAGATTGACAAACAGGTTTCTAACACCCTGAGGCAATGAATATTTTTCCAGGTTGACATTGTAGAAGAGTAGAGTAAAAGTATATTTTTTCCAAGGTTGTGCAAGAATAGGCACAGTGTTTGTTAATTGTCCCTCATCTCCCCGTACATTTTTATTGCTCTGCCACTGTGAATAGGTTGTTACTGGTTGGTTCGTTTGTAGCCATCCCCTGCACTTTGACAGAGAAATTGCAGTGGGTGGTAGTTTTTTTTCTGGACCTCTTTAAAGCTCTTCTTTCATCTGCCTCCTGATTTTGTTCTGCCTCTTGAAATTTCATGTATTCTGGGGGGCTGGCAGTCCAGATGTTTTCATGACAATAGTGTCTTTATCATCAGGATTTCATAATTAGGCAATTATTTTTTTTACAATACGGTCATTCTGAGATTTTTGTGTAATAAGCAGTTAGATATTATAATTTGCTAGAAATGTCTTTTTTGTGTAAATATGGATTAGAATAGATTTTAATTTTACAATTTCAGAGATCTAAATTAGACATTGTAGTAAAGAAAAATTACTTCTTATGTCTATTAGAACACTTACATTTGTGTAGTGCTTATGCCAGCCAGAGTAAAATAGTTCCATATGTTTTTAGTCTTAGGTTAAGTTAAAACTGCTGGTAGAAGAGATGGTGGGAAAATGGATTGTGATGATGCAAGAAAATGTAGCTAGAATTTTTAAGATACTGCAGTGCCCTATCCCCTCCTGGTCTGCAGCAAGAAGTCCAAGTGTCAACAGAAATAAAATCTTAGTCAGTTTGAGCCAGCTGGAAGGTGGAATAACTTCAATTCACTTTGTTCTGATTATTTCAACCACTTCTTTTTGCATGTAGCTGAAATATTCAAGCAAAAGTAATTTCATTCCTACCTCTTCCTATTTTGTGTGCGTTTCAGCTGATAGATGCAGTGGAAGCAATTGCCTGCAAAAATGGTCATATTTCAGTAAAGAATAATTTCCCACCATTTCCCTAAAGAGCTCCTTATTTCTTTTCCCTAATGTGCAGTAAAATACGAATCTTTTCAAATGTTAAGCCTGAGTTTAGTCTTAGTTTATGTTTTGCTTTTTAATGGCAAGTGTTAAACAGTGATTTCTAAGGATGTTCACAGTGGCAGATAGAGTTGCAAAGAACACTGGATGAGTATGATTTCTGTTTCTGTGCTTTTTTTATTTGTAGAAGAAAACTGCCTGAAAACTTTATTCCTAGTCCATCTCCATTTGTGTTTTGATGAGAAAACTCTCGGTGGCTTTAGGCAAACAAAATGCTTTGAAGATGTAGATGTTTTGCTGGACTTAAGCAACTGTTAAGCTTAACACTTAAGCTTAACCATTTGTTAAGCAGGGACTGTCTGTGGATGACAAGTGCCACAGGTTACCGTGTTTCTTCTCTAGCAACACTCTGTCCAGGTGCATTTCAACCAGTGATGCCACTCCTGTCACTAAAATAGAAAGATAAACTATGTATAAGTTGCAGGAGAAAATCCCTAGTAGACCATGGGTTGTCTTGGAGAAAAGGGATGCTTCACATCCTTGAGAACATATATTTTTCTGCCATATTTAGCAATTCCCCAAGATCCCTTATTAACCTCATCAGAGGTAACAAAGTTTGTGAGTATGGGGTCAGCTTTGCTGATTAAAGGAAAGGCTGTGATGGGGGAGAAACCTGGGGCAGCAAAGAGTGGAAGGGGAACACAGATGCCATCCCAGAGCTGGTGGGTGTTTATGGCTGCTGTTGTTGCCCTGTTGAAGGGAGAACAGGTATAGAGAGCAGCTTTGGCTGGTCACAGGGGTCCCTAAGTCTTTTCTGCTGTTAAAAACTGCGCTCTCTGAGCACCACATCAGGTCAGACTAAGGGAGTTGGAATGAAAATAGATAAAGCAGCACTGCAGGGGTAAAACAGGGGTCCTTCATGAAGGGTTCCCTTGGACAGTTTCTTTGCCTGTGGCTGTGAAACTGATGGTGGCACTGGTGCTGTAGACAAAATTTAAGGATGCTCCATGTGTCAGCATGATGGACTGCAAGGTCCAAACTCTGCTGCATGGAACATGTGTGCTCAGATGGTGGCTGTGAGTGGCTTGAGGTTAGAAACCACTCACTCTGTGTCTTCCTGTGTAACCTAAACAGATCTTTGTGGTCAGCATGAAGTAAATGATGACCACGTCTCGTCTAACTCTTTCCGACCAGACACACTATTTGCCTCTAAGAAGTTAAGTAAGAGGTGACATCGCAGTCTGAGCTAGGGGTGGCTTTCATGTTACGTGGTGCTCAAAAAGTAGGTTACTGGGTCAGGAACAGCAAGTTCTGACTGTTTGCCAGCTCGGCCTTTTTTTTCCCGTGATGTTTATACTGCTGTGACCTGCCACGCTGAAATGAGTCTAAAATGAATAGGAGCAAGTGCTTCAGACCATCGAGGTGGGTGTGATTGAACTTGTCCTTCGGTACCTGCATCAGTTTATCAGTCCACAGGATGCTTGCTGTATGGGGCTCCCTTTTTGAAATTAAAAGTAAAGCTAATTGGAATCCAGTGGCTAGAAAAAAAGACAGTCCTTTTTAAATTATTAGCTTGAAGCCAAAAAGCTTTCTAAACACACTGGAGAGTGAAGAGATGTGGGGTCACAAATTCAGTACTAGGAGAATTTACTCCCAGATCCAGGGTTGTGTTAGAGAAGCAGCCTTGGGACATCTGGAAAATTTGAATCTACCTCAGAACAGTGAATTTTGGGATAACTGGGTTTTGATTACGGTTGTGATCAGTTTGAAATGCCTCTGGCTGTTTGCACTGCTTTGTCCAAAACTGGTTTCTTCCCCACCCCTGGTGTTCTGTCCTTTTAAGCCTCCACAAAGCCGGAGCTCAGGACCTGCTGCAGGGCATGGGGATGGAGGGCAGCTGCTGCCAGGATCGAGTCCTGAAAGGGAGCAGAGTGCCAAGCTGAGAGTGGGAAACCTGACAGAGAATTGCAGCCTCCTTCCCAGCCAGAGCACAGGGGCAAGGGGATGATGGTTGGACTCAATGATCCTAAAGGGCTAAAGGTCTGAAGCATCCTAAACACTCCTATGATTTTGTGTTTCTATGACTGCAGAGGTGAAGCTGACTCAGGCTGCACGTGGGTGTGTGCCTGTCCCAAGCATTGGACCCCACAGTCCCTCCTGTGCTGGGTGATGGCAGCCTGGAGCAGATCACTCATCCCGCTGCTGCCATAGGCTCCATCACCCCACAAGTGGAGCACGAAGGCAGCAGCAGTGGCTCCTTTATTTGCAGGGCTGGCACGAGCCCTTTCTGGTCCTGGTCACATCCGGCTGCCATTAACACCAGCTGCACACAGCTGCACTGCTCCAGCCTTGCAGCTGGACATACAATGTTATATCCAAAGGGAAATCTCTTTGGGTTGGAGGCAAGTTTTCCTCCTGCTCAGTGCCTTTGTGCCCAGATTTCTAGAGCATGATACTGCAGCTCTCCGCCCCCTGCTTAAGTGCAGAGTGGGGTACACAAGGAATGGCTGGCCTGGCTTCAAATATTTGAATAATCTCACCAACGAAAATATTACTCAAAGCAAAGCCTCAAGATATGTTCAGTGGCTTGCTGCCAAAGCTGACTTAGGAGGAAACTATGTGGGCCATTCAGTCAAGTGATTCATCAAGCTTTCAGTGCTTCCGAAAACTCATCTAGAAGAAATTAAAGTGAAAAAAAAAAAAAAAGGCAGAAAAAGCAGGATTCAAAGACAGATTGCACCTCACAAAATCTCTGTCTTAAATCACAGAGAGCTTTCTGCTGCCAGGCCAGATGTAGCAGGAGAGAGAAAGAACAGCATCGCTTAATGCTCATTGCCGAGCTAAAATGGCATCTAATCACAATGCATCAGCAGCACTCCCAGAAAATGGTCCGTGCAGCCTGCAAAGGCCACCCTCAGCACTGTGGTTTGCACATGCCTCTTCATGTTCCTCGTCCATGACTTGAAAATATCTGCAACTGGAGGAAAACTGTGTTTCTTAAAGAAGGGCGAGGTGGGTAATGCAGCTAATAAACACACAGATCTCCGTATTTTAAAGCAGGGATCAGCTCATCTTCTTACTGTTTAATGAAATGCAGTCAGACTGCAGTATCTCATAGAAGACCTGTTATTTATGAGACTGTCAACCTCTCAGAGCTGCAAAGGTTCCCCACTGGTGACGGCTCAGCAGGGCCCTGGTTATCACCGCTGACTTACAGTTCCCTCTCTGCTGGCAATCAGTTCAGCCACTACCAGAGAATATATGTTAAATCTCACCCCAAAGACCCCAGTCCTGTGAGGTGCCGAGTGTTTGGTGTGGAAAGCAGCATTACAAGAGGCAGAAAGGAGGTGAACATCTCACCCCCTGCGTGCCCCCTCTTTCTTAGAAGGCTGGATCAGATTCTTAGCTGATAAAAGTAGACATGGCCCTGTTGCCTTCAGCAAAGCTGCGCTGATGTATGCTGGTGCAGAATATGGCCAGGTGTCTGTTCAGAAGCTAAAGCTCTAAAGGCATGCATTTAAAATGCAAGATACCCAGCACTAGTCCTTGCTGGCCTTGTTTCTTAGGGTATTGTGTTGATATTAAATTGTGCTGGAAGTTGACCTGTATGAAAATCCACATCTTTCTCTGGTGCACCATCCTCGGTGGCTTTGCAGGCACTGCACAGCTTGATCCTGCCTTTCCCTTCCCATGCAGGGTTAGCAAAGGAAGTGATGGTCTGTTGGTTAGAGAGAGCTGCCACATCACGTGTGCTCACTTCTGCTTCTGCCCTTGCACTGCTTTGGGGCGTGATCTTATGCAAAGCCTGTAGCTGTGCCTGGCCTTGATTTCTCTCTCTGAAAAACAATGATGACAGCACTATCTGAATGCTTTTACCTATCCTTTTTTTTTTTTTTGGGTGTAAAATGACACAAAAGAGCAGCAGTCTGTATCTGCTCTTCATTCCCTGCTGCACAAATAGCTCTCCAGCCCAGCTTTGTCACTTCCACAGCTGTAGCATTAAAGCAAAAATAAAGCCTGATATTGGGGTTCTGCTCTGGAACTCAAAAACCATTGTTACAGCAAGGGAATGCCCTAATAATACTCTGCTTCCAGTCAAAGAACTGACAGAACTAGATGATCTTTAAGGTTCCTTCCAACCCAAAATGTTCCATGGTTCCATGATACTCTCCATGTACAGGATTCTGATCTATGAATCTATAGTTCCACTTAAAAAGACGTAACAGTTGCTCAGGGGACTGATAATAGGATACAGAGACCTTTATCTCTGTGTCATGTGTTGAAATCCAGACCAGGCCATTAGCAATTAAAAGGTCTTACCATCTGATGTCTGTCCGGTGACCTGTGCAAAAGGAGTCTCAGCTCAGCAGTCAGTGCATAAACTTTTCAGGTTTTAGATTGCTGGACTTTCTTCTCTCTTTTCTTTTTTCTTTTGAAGGGAGGAAACTGTCTTTTTCAATCCCATCCTGCGTTCTTTAGCACCGTGACCAGCTGTTTGTAGGCAGGCAAGCAGCCAGGCAGACATGGGGCTGTGGTATTTTCCCTCCCTAAAGAAGGTTTTCCAAACCAAAGCTGAAGTGTGTTAGACTGAGACCCTCAGGAGAGCAGCCAGCACTGGCTCTACTCATACTGAGTTTGTTTTGGGACTAAATACACAGTGGTTTTTTCTTGGCATCTCAATACAGCAGCTATTTAGTCATATAAAAATAATAGCTCCTAAAGTAAGATGCATGGGTTTCCTCTCTTTCTGTCTATATGAAAAATACCCCAAATATTTACTTTCAAGAGTATTTGAAAAATGGAAAAGGAAGATGAAAACCTTTACTTATTTCTGCATTTTCATTCAGACACAGGCATGTTTGTATTCCATTAATTTATGGTGAGACTTTATATTATGTATATATATATCTTTCCCATTTATTTATACCTGCTAAGATTTTTTTCCATCTGAAAACTGCCGACAAGTGTGAAAGGCTCCATAGTTACCATTTACTGTGACAAGTGCTGTGGGAAAGGAGGTATTTTCTTTTTCTGTCCTCCAAACAAGGCCATGCTAATGTTCACACACAGATGTTTGTGTTTGAGAGACTTTTATAGCAGGAAAGACCATTGTTATCAATGGCTGGCCAAGCACAGAATTCAAATCCTCTGTGAGCTGAACCCAGGTCTGTGACTTGCAGCTGGGGTTTGAGCAGTCCCCTCTAAGCGATGGGAGCTGGGGCTTCTCACAGGCTGGGCAGCCCCATCTTGGTGCTCACGTGTGACCAAGTGAAACTGGCTGGTTCCTCTGCCACCTTCCTTCACCCCGCTGGGAACACCAAGGAGGATTCGTGGCTGCCCTTCCCTGTAGGACTCAGAGCCTGGCACTGACCTCCCCAGACCGCAGCCACCCAGAAGCCGGCCCCTGCCATGGTCCTCACCAGCTCCAGAGGAAGGTCCCACCTACCCCACCTTCAGGCTCTTGTGAAACATCACCAGTTTTGGAGGAAAATGGAAAGCAGAGAAGAAGAGGACACAACTGAACCCTAATTACCTGGAATATTTTAGCAAAGACTGTAACTTCCAAGCTGCTCTTGAGCCATGTCTTTCTTGGTGGAGATCTGAGTCCTGGAAGATTCCCTCCAATGGGAAATATTGCAGTGACAGGACATTGCTCCTCTTTCCTCTGATCTGAAAAGCGCACCTACTCCCAAGTGTAGGTCCTAAGGAACACTTGCCAAATGGCATGCCGGAACAGCAGGACTAGGAATCTCCCACTTCCCTTTTCTCAGTACCTCTGAGAGCTTTGAATTCTTTCGTCAGAGTTTACCCCTCTTGGACAACCACCAACATATCCATCAGCACAGCCTTTCTCTCGTGGGAAGGAAATGCAAACAGACTCAGTGAGTCAGATTGCTGGCTGATGTGTATCGCTGGTGGTCTGCTCCTGGGGCTTCACACCAACTGAAATCATGGCACAGCCATCCCTGCAGCCCTCCAGTAAGCTCCACAATTATTTAGGTGTTTTCTTGTAGTCACCTCAGGATCTAAAATTTTGGCCCAGAACCTTTAGTTTCATGAAAACCAAGCATGAGAACTGGGGATTTCTCCCTTTCCCATACATTTATAATACACTGTGATGTTCCAAAAATTGGCAAGTCTTTTCTTCCTGTGTTAGTAAGGAGGACCCCTGTTATACCAAGAGAAGGCTGGTTGTACAATCTCCCTAAGTTTGTAGAGGGCAGTTTCTAACAAATTCCTTCAGATCATCTCTTTATGTAAGTTCTGACCTGGTGCACCTGCCTGAGCTCCCAGGTCCAGGTGGAAAGATTAGCTCATGTGCAGTGACTGCTGAGCTGTTCTCATGTGAAGAAACCCTGCCCTACATTAGAATCCCAGAAGGAATCATGGACTCACTTGGAAACTTTTGCAGAAATCAAGGTTGGATCCAGCCTTGCTTATCAAGCTCAGTGGTGTCCACACCAAATCTATGCTGCTTCTATGCCCAGCACCTCCATTATCTCTGCACTGCACCCGCTCACGGGTCCTGTTCCACCTCTCCATCTGTTCCCCAGGACTCTGCACTTGGTGTAGCTAAACTCTTTAAAGAAGTGACGTTGAACCTGATCCAAATATCCCAGGCAGACATCAGCTCTGTTGCCTCCATGACCATGGCATGGCTAATCCCAAACCCAGAGTGACTGCCTGCAAGTACCTGAGATGGTGCTGAGCGATGCTCCTGGAGACAGGAATGGTGCTGATGGACCTCACTACTCAGAGCCCAGGGGTGTCAGTAGTCCCACTACGTCAATTCCCTCTCTGGTGTTTGAAATGCAAGTCAGCTAACACCTGAAATACCTGTCTGTGACATGGAAGGTGGTTTGCAGAATTTGCATCAGGATATAATTAATACATCTGCACAGAGAATTCCTCACTGAATATTTTTGTTTCAGATTTTGGAACTTGCCAGAGGAGAGGAGATGGAGAATTTCTACTTTGAATGAACTAGAGATTTGAATTTTCTTCCTCTCTGGGTTTGCTATCCACCCATCCATACAGACTCTTCTTAGGCTACTCCTGTGTTTTTCCCTTTTTGTATTGAACAGTCTGAGCTGATGATGGACGGAGATGCCATTAAGATAAGCACCTGTACTGTACACAGAAGGATCACAAGCATCCTCTTGGATGCCCTTAATAAAATGTTCAGCTCTTTTGAAGGTTGAGGAGGGCTATGATACAGATCAAATCCTTAGATCAGCTCTTGGCATGCTCACCTCTCAGCAGCTCCTCAAATGCTCAGTGGTGCTGCACCAGATGAATGAAGTGGACAAAGTCAAACTTGAGTATTAGCCACATGCTCTTAATTGCAGCAAAATATGGTAGCTTTGTGTTTTCGTTTTTTGTTATGAATAGGAAGTGATCAAGGCAAAGGAATTCTAGAGTAGGCTTTTTTTTGCATTTTTTGGCCACCACAGGGAGTAATTAACCTTTTAAATACTAGACTCATAGAAAAGTCTTAAGAGCTCACAGCAGGCTATCTTCATGCCTGTTGTTTCTGGCTATTTAACTGTCCCCCATGAAGCACCACGCTAGGTAGGTTAGCTGGAAATTGGGAAAATCAGCCATTTTCAGGGAGAGTTTGAGCATGGTTGCAGCATTTAGTCACCTTGCCCCCAGATTTGCCAAAGCCCACGGTGAAGGAGTAGTGGACAAGTGAGCACAGTGAGGCCTGAACAGCCTCTTCCCTGGGCTGTGTGGCAACCAAGAATGGTTTTATCTATATTTCACCTGAAATTGTATAAATCATTCTCTTTTCTACTCCTTGTTCTCACCCCTTTCAATTCTGCATTGCCTGATAACAAGGTTTGAAATGGGGCTGCCATTGCAGGGGGCACGTCCAAGGGAGGCTGCCCGGCTTTGGGGACTGCTCTTGGAGCCACAGCTGAGCCAATGTGCAGCAGCTCAGGGCTCTCTGACTGCTTGTGGGATTTGATAGCTGAGGAAGAGCTACTAATTCCAGCTCCACGTCTGAATCCCTATAGGAATAATTGCACAATGCCCACCTGAAGAGCCCCCTGTGATTTTGTTGGGGTCTCCCACACCTCCTGCCCTAGGTCAGTGTATCCTGCACTTCTGCTACTTCCCTTCTGCCTTTTGCCCCAGGCTTGGCCAGGCTTACCCTAGTGATGTGTGGTTGTCCGTCCATCCAGACTTTTCATTGCCCTCTGGGTCTCCCTCAGCTGAAAGGCTCTGCTTCAGTCTTTTAGGACTTTATTTCATTCCTCTGTGGCTTGGGTTTTTTTGCAGGCAGGGCACTTGCCACTGTTGCTCTGACACAAGCAGGCAGGGGTTACTTAACTACCCACATCCTCTCAAAATAGAAATTCACAGCCCCACAGTACTTAGACACATTTTCATTAGTGTATACAGTGAGCTTTCTTCCAGCTATCCCAGTCTATTAATAACAGCTCCAAACCTTTGGTTTGCCCAAGCATTTAGGAAACTTCACTTTTTCCAGACAGGGGTTGTTGGTATTTCTGTACTCTGAGATCAGAGATGCCATCCTGTTCAAGTGCTTGGTGATGGAGAGAGGGTACATGGCTCACTCACCCAGTTCTTTCTTTCCTGTGATCTGCCTTTTCCCAAGGAGTACAAAAATACGTCTTTTACTTACCCTTTAACTAAGAACTGACCACAGAGAAGGGGATGGAGAGGAAAATTTGGATATACATTAAAAATACGTCTTTTACTTACCCTTTAACTAAGAACTGACCACAGAGAAGGGGATGGAGAGGAAAATTTGGATATACATTAAAGTGTAGGAAATGGCAGGGAGAGTGAAAAAATAGCAGAGAGACGAAAAGGTGGAAAGAAGGTGCCTTTTTGTTGTGAAGGGATTAGCTGAGAGTCAGCTTTCAGATGCTTTTTAAATAAGGCATTCTCCTGGAAAATACAGATCCTGATCGATTCCAAAACCCTCGGGGATTTTTGAGGTCAGAGCTCCCCTGGGAAAGGGGACCAATTAAACTGAGCAGCAGTGCCATTTGCAAATGGGCTTAGTACTTTTCAGTGAGAAATGCTACCATTACAGAGTTCTGCTTGAAGTTTCAAGTAAAAATGTTCTTTTGTTATTTGCCCCATGAATAACTAAGGAGAGGTTCTTCAAGGGTGGATAACGAGGCTTGCCTTGGATGGTTAATACAAGTAGAAATGCATGGGTGATGCAGGGAGGACCAGCTCTGCAGGGGGTGTGATTCACAGGGACCCTTCTGTTCCACACTGGTGAGGGGCTGTTCTGAGCATCCTGCGGCCCCACAGTGCCTGTGGGTCATTTGTCCCTTTTGCCTTTCCATGAGGTTCAGCCCCCAAGCAGGGAAGTTTTTAATTTCCCTGTTGTTTCACTTTCTTAGAATCATAGAGTGGTTTGGATTCTAAGGGACTTTAAAGATCACATTGTTCCAACCCCCCAGCCATGGGCAGGGACATCTTCCTCTAGACCAGGCTGCTCAGGGTCTCATCCAACCTGGCCTTGAACACCTCAAGGGATGGGGCAGCCACAGCTTTTCTGGGCATCCTGTTCCAGTGCCTTACCACCCTCACAGGGAAGAAATCCTTCAATAGCCAATCTAACCCTGCTTCAGTTTAAAGCCATCCCCCCTTGCCCAATCACTTCATGCCCTTTTCAGAAGTTCCTGATCAGCTCTCTTGTATCCCTACTGGAAGGTGCTATATTTCCTCTGCATGCTTTCTAGCGCTTGCCATAACCCAGCCCTGAGACGTTTGCAGCCTGTGAGGTTCCCTCCCTTTCTGGCCTTTCTTATTTCTTTACTCACAGCTGAAAAAGTTTAGTTGACACACAGGTTGATTCCAGGCAATCCAAGAAAAAGCTGCCCTCTCCATTTGTCTCAGGCTTTGTTCGGCCCCTGATCTAGCTCTGCGGTCCCGCTGCTTATTTGCATTTTTCTGTACATGGTTTTTCCATTTCCACACATTAATCTTTCTTTTTTAAGACTCTACCCCATGCTGAACAGACAGGAGGTGCAGATGGCTTGATGCAGGTTTAGTTTTGGGGTTTTTCTACTCTTTAATTTCTGCAGGCCATTGAACAGGAGCAAAATGTAAGTTACATAAATATTAAATATTTTCAATGGGAATTGCACCTGCTTAGCCTAGCCCTCCCTAGCCTAACCCTAACTACTTGCCTAGTGCTTGGAAACTTTAGTTTCGGATGTAGCATTTGGTCGTTCTGAGGAAGGGACGGCGCTCCTTCTCTGCTATGGAAATCACCTCAGGCTGCTTGGTTCATCTCAGTTGGTTCCCCCAAGGACAATTTTAGGAGATCCTTTGGAAGTCCTTTCTCCTTGGCACTTATTTAAACAGCCTTCATGCCACCAGAGATCAACTTCAGCACCAGCTATGGACTTTGTGTTTCAGTCTTTTAATGTCCAGCCAATGGAGATACTTTGGGTGCTCATGAACTATAGGTGAACACCTAAATTAGCAGATGAGTATGTCTTTGAGAGTATTTCTTGTCTTTGTTACTGAGCAGGGAAGTAAGAGGATGCAGCCTGGGCTAATGATCCTCTCAGGCTTGGCACAGCAGATGTCCAAAGCCTCACCTCACTCTGGATCTGGGCCAGTGCCCCAGGGAGGGTCCCTTTGCAGGCTTCCCTGGGTCATCCCTGCCAGGTGACCTCAGACAAAAGAGGAGACAACCCAGCCACTTGTACCTTCCCCCTGAGGGATGGATAGTCTCATCTAGTTCAAAACCAAGACATGGCTTAGCCAAATGCTGCTTGCTAGCCGGGGCAGCACGTTTCAGAGATGGACCCAGTTTTGGGAATGCTGCTGAAACTCCTTGTGAGAACTTACAGAATAGAGTTTAAATTTCCTCAGGCACTTTATCACTTCCCTGGTTGCGGGTTTCTCCCTGTGGTGGGTGAGGCAGGTGCTGTGGCAGTGACACTGTTCTTACAGGGGGCAGCTGCTCGGGGCTGCTCTTTGCAGTGCTCTGATGTGGTACCCCCACAGCCCCACTCCCTGCTCACTGAGCTGCCACTGGCAATTGGGACTGCTCCATTATATTTTAAAAAGCTGGTTAGAGGCCTGATTTATAAAACACAAAGCTGTCACACTAACAATGTAGATTTTTAATATACTCAAGCTTTAAAATAATCTGTTTTGACTTTTTCCAAAGTTTTCTTTTTGGCATCTCAATTGCAGTGCTCCCTACTGGGACTGATTTATGAGGAAGAAAGGACACAATGTACTTACAAGTGTAAATGGTGTATGTTTTTTCCCCTGAATGGAATAAGTGGCAAACCCAGAGGTTGAATAAGTTCATCAGCTGTGTACTTTTAACTTTCTTTACACCAATTATGATGAAGTTCTGTACTTCCGTGTCAGTTTTGA
This sequence comes from Struthidea cinerea, assembly GCA_013397865.1. Taxonomy (NCBI): domain Eukaryota; kingdom Metazoa; phylum Chordata; class Aves; order Passeriformes; family Corcoracidae; genus Struthidea; species Struthidea cinerea. The sequence goes on from VZTI01005482.1 coordinate 687,086, forward strand.
CATATAATAATACTGGGTAGTCATGCAGCTTTTATGGTAACTGCAGAGAGTGAGGGCGCTTATCCCAGCTCCAAAATACAGAGCTCATTCAAATGGGATCGAAGGCATTAAATATCAATTGTTTTATTTTCTATTTGTATTCAAAATGGCCAGCTTCATTACATGGGGCAAATTCAAAATAGTTCTGCTGAAGTCACAAAGCCCAAATTTACACCCTCAGAAACACAAAATCAGTCTCTCCAAAGTGTTCTCGGAAAACTTGAGTTTCTTGTTTCTAGATGAGTTCATTTACATTCTTTCAGAAGAAAGTTTTTACAAATACAGAAAAAGAGAAAGGGAAGGAGAGTTCCTCTTTCCTACCTCATAGCCCCAAGAGACTGGGCAAGTGGCGGCCCAGAGTCGGACACAACCCACAGTTCATGGGACGGGTCAGGATGCAGAGAGAGGTGGGCACTGGACACTGGCATGGCCCAAGATCACGATGCAAGTCCCAGTGCTGGCTTCATCAGTCCCTCCGTGCTGCTCATCCATCCATCTAAGCCAGCGCAGTGTCCTGCCCACTGCTACCATCTCTAGCTCTGCAGAGAGGTTTCACGAGAAACCAGCTGTGTTTTAGTCACTGCCTGCTCCTCTGGCCACTGCAGGGCTGCTCTGGCTCCATCCCGTCTTCCATGCGTCCTGGTGCTCATCTCGGCTGTTGTGGCATAGTCTCTCTGTCAGCTTGAACTCTTCTTGTACTCTTTCCCCTCTGAGCTTAGAGATCCATGTTTTGGCACATCCTCTTGAACAGCTTCGCCCAAGCGTGAAGGGAGGCATGGCGCTGCTCCGCAGTGCTGCAGTGCTGAGGGACTCTGGCAGCAGACGTGACCCTGCAGGTTCCCATACAGTTGGGTTTGCATCAAGGTTCAACTCGCCCTTTTGCTAAGCACTGGAGCCCATCTGCTGCTGGGGGATGCTGACTGCGGGTAGTCCAGGCTTGCCTGGGACATGATGAACTTCTGTCTGTCTCAGTTGGCTTGTAACTGCTCACTGAGGCCTACACTCCCTTCTGGCAGTTTGCAGGAGATTGGTTTTTCACTTAGTGACCACCTTATGGACCCTCTTGTTTGGTTTTGGTTTCAGTGCTGAAGGTTTCACATCGGTCCCTGGTTATAAGAATGACAGTCATCAGGCTCAGGGCTGTATTTTCCCTTCAGCCCTGCCATGAACACAGAAAATCTAGTGTCGGGGCACAGATAAGGCAATAACACTGAATCCACAAAGTGCATCCTGCCCCCATTCCCTGACCCATCCCAGCTACTCAGTACAAGTGGTTGGCAGAAGGGACTGGAGCCATGAGCCACAGGGGGATCGTCCTCTGAATTTCCCAGCATGAGATTTAACCCAGAGCCCAGCAGTGGTATAACTCCAGTACTTACAGCTCTTCCATTGCTGGAAGAAGTCAGAGTTATGGTTATAATTAAAAGGTTCCTGAGCTGGGAGTCAGTGCTGGCAGAGAGTTTAGGTGTCCCTCCAAAGGCTGCTCTTGGGGCTGCCTGCCTGCCATCAGCACGATGCCACTCATCCAGCCCTCAGATGGATTAACCATCAAAAATAATAATAGAAAAGGCTTCTATAGCCTTCACAGGTGCAGTTCCAAGGGTGCTGGAGGTGGCACAGGGATGTTCAGGAATGGCTTCTGCTCCCATTTACAACTCTGTGGGACATTTGGGTTGGTTGTTACTATCAGCAGCTGAGAAAGACCTGCTGCATCTCACTTGGGACTTCTTTCATCTTCATGGTCGCAGCTAATATGCACTTTTGTCCCTGTATAACTCACTGAGAATTTGATCAACAGATGACATACTTTGCTGCCAGACCATCAGAGGGAAACAAAAATTAAGATGTTACCAGTGTACTCATTTCTTGTCCCTATGACAGTGAATATCTGGGCTATGCTGAAGCCCACATACTGCTTAATTCTTTTACCTACCTGCCTTAGGACCTGTCTCTACTCAGAAAAGATAGGCCAGAGAAGGGAGAGAAGACACAAATTGTCCTTCTGCCTGCTCAGGCCCAGCAACAGTCTCATCCTCTAGTAAGGAATATTTGAGAGTACGAACTTATTTGAAATTACTGGGCTTAAAAGTCCATGAACAGGAATTCAGTTCCTTCCTCACTTTGTTATTTATATTCATAATTTATGTTATGTGAACACAGAGAATTGTGGTTAAAAACATATCTTAAACACCAAAAATCAAATAAATGTAAGAAGGAAATAGTCCTTCTTTTCCAAGAAGGAAAGATCACAGCATTTAGCCAGGCTTAATCATGTCCTCTTTCCCAGTTGCATTTTTAAGTCACCAACAAAATATGAAGCTATTCACTAGTCAGATGGCTTCTCTTTTTCTAGGAAGGCAATGCAGGAAAATAAGATGTTTCTTCCTTTTCCAAATTACAGAAGAAAAACATGCTGTCTTTATGCAAGCTGACTTGTAAAGTTCTGCAAGGCTGCTACTGCAAGTACTGCTCAAAAAGGGTACTCCAAGCTTTGGCCATATATATATATATATATATGTTTTATGTTCATTACAATTTGAATACACAGGTGCAATACATATTTCAAAAGAAAATGCACCATCAAAGAACAATTTCCTGCCCATTGTAGAGGGTCTGTGAAGATAATGAAATAAACCCACTTGCAATTGTTGTTTTGCAGCAAGTGCTGGTACATTTTTAAGCTACTGACAAGCCTGTTAAATAACTGGCCATCTTTTAAGCTCAGGCACCCTGGAGTGTAGGAGGCAAATAATTCTCAGGGGGGATTTAACACAGTTATGTAAAATAATCTGAAGCCATCCTGGTTGCTCCAGAAGGATTATAATTAAGCATGGAGTTGTTTTTTAAATGTCTGCTATCATAAGTTGATTCTACTTTGCAACACAGCAAAACAAAAGTCTTTTTCTCATTTGTTTGAGAAGCGGTTTCTGTTCCTCTCATGAAGAGGAAGAGGATTCGGACATGTTGCTGAATGCTCTGCTGTCAGTCTGGGTATTTATGTCACAGAATATCTTTTGAATAGTAATTTTTAACATCTGATTAATCTTCCATTCTGTTTGAGCAGAGAAGCACCGTCATGCTGGGCTAGGTGCAAAAGGGTCTCGGCACTCACTAACCAGTGTCATCCTCTGTAAGGGCTTGCAAGCAAAATCCCCAGGGTTGGTGTTCAGCCTTGCCAGTCAGGAGCTTGGCAGCTGCTTAGCTTAAAGTTTGGGGAGCAGATTTTTTTCCGTAGGAGCCCATGACAAGTAGATTTTACAGCAATCCTCTGGCATCCTAACATGTACCTAAGGATACAGACAGAGAGGAGCCCATGTACCCTCACGCGCTGTGTCCCTGTGCAGGGTGAGGAGGTGATCCCTGGACCAAGCTGAACCTTGTGCATTTTGTTACCTTCTGGTTTAACCCATTTCTCTCCTGTGTCCCCTCACTACGTGTCTTCTGTCTCCTTGTTCACCCCTGCCCTCCACATTACAAGTTCTTTTATATCATGGATAAAATAGCTTTTGAATTAACCTGGCCATGTCATGATTTAAAGAGAAAATCCATCTCCATGCCAGCTGGCTGGGCTGGGAGTTTGGCTATCTGTGCCATTGCATCAGCTGCCACCTGTGCCACACATCTGAGAAGGAAACCCTCAGCTTGTGTTTGGTAAGCTCCTAGCCAAGGCAGATAAGCCACTGTGCTGCTGACAGTCTCCCACAGCTGCATGGTTACACCACAGTGGCCAGAGTGGAGGGAGAATTGTGGAATTTATTAACTGGTACCAGTTTTTTTTAGGTGATGCTGCTGGTTTTTCATTTGACTATAACTAAAGCAGAACTTCTCGCAGATGACTGTGTTTAGGGTCATTTGGATGCCCTGCAATATGTTCACATATTTTCCACTGCTGAATGAAAAGGAGAAAATGAATGTGATACTTGTTGTAGGTGTCTGTCTTGCTTGTGGATGGTCTGGATTTCTGCATAGCTGCTTCTCTGTTACATGGGGCTTTCAGATTTCACTATTGATTAGAGTGGTTGCTTTTCTAATTAAAAGAATTCCCAAGTCTAACTATTGACTTGGACAGTAAATGTGCCGGGTTATTAAAGATAAGAGGCTTTAGTCAGAAAATATGGTACCCTCTCTCACAAAAGAGGTCAGTGTAACTCGAGCAAAAGAGTGTCCTAAAAATCAGAAAACAAGCAAAGGAAATGAGAAAGTAGGAGCCAGGCAAATGCTGCTTATGTAATCACAGCAAAGCAAGTAGGACAGAGGAGGGAGCGGGCAGCCGAGCTCGGCTTTCGCCTGCCTGCTGCTCAGGGCGAGGCACGGCTGCACGTGTGGTTCGTGTTCCTTCTGCGTGGGGGCTGATCTCACCCAGAGAGCCTGCGTGGCCAAACAGAGCGTGGATGTAGTTGCCCGTGGTGAAGGGACACTGATGGGACAGTGTCTCTTGTTGGGATCAACTTTCACAGGGCTTCAGTGTACAGCTGCTTGTGGTAGGTCCAAGTGGGTTTGAAGATACACTTCAATCCTTTCCGTAAAATGTTCCTTCTTGGCTCTTGACACATCTCCCCAAAATATTACGACAGCACAACCATTTCTGGAAAACAGAATTTCCTGCAATGAGGTTGAAGTCACCGGGCAGCCTCCCATGCCTTGCCCAACAAACTGCTATGGCAAGAGAAGTTGCATGCAATCTTCATGCCTCTGAGTCAAAGTCTTTGAAGGAGCCTTTCTCCCTCCACTGTTTCTAGAAACAAGTCAACACAATTAACTGGGAGTAAGCATTGAGTTCTTAAATAATTCAGTTTGGTTGCGATGAATCTTGCCCTGGGGAGCCTGAATTCCTTGCGGTGATGTATGATTACCCTTGTTGGAAGTTATTCACACCTCTGGGCATAGGTCTTGTATGTAGTTCTCAGTGTGTAGTGATAGTTACAGGACTTGCAACATTTTATTTGCACACTCACATCCATCACCTGGGGACATGAAATTCCTGCTTATAAGGGTCAATAGACAGGTATTTGCTGCTGGGCAAACAGAAGTGAGTGCAGTCAGCAACGATGATTCTAAGAGCCAGCCTTGGCACTGGGGGTGTGATTTGTAGCTCTGCTTGGTCTCAGGCACATGGAGGCACTGGGCCCCTTTGATGCTGAAAAACACAGAAGAAATCAGCAGTCAGGACCCACAGGAGTGTCAAGTGTAAGGTGGTGCTGGAGGCAGTGGTGGATTCAGTGAGCAGTGGGAGAAAGGCAGGATGACCAGGAGGTGTTGCCAGGGTGGCTCTGAAGGGTGCCTGAACCTTTGTGATGCGGCTGCCTCTGAAATCCTCTCTTTAACAGTGACACCAGGGTTGCAAACAGTAAGGTTTAGTAAACTTACACCCATACATGGAAGAACCAAATGTGGTTTTGGTCCTGCTCTCTTCACATCATTAACTGGTCTTTCTTTCCATTCTCCACGTCATTTTTTTCAATTTTCCTATGCTTTTAGAGAGCTTTACCTTACATCAGATGACTTTTTCCACTTCCTTGTATAAATTTTACCCTTGTCTCCAGTCCTGAAGTATTTATAGCTCAATGGCACACATAACCATTGGGCATACAGTAATTTCTCTTTGAATACTTTCCATATCTCTCCTGTGTGCTTTTCCACCCACACGTGTTCCATTGCCTTATCCCAAAGGATGTCTTTATTCCTCCTTTATGCTTTTGGTTTCTCTATTGTTTTTTTCATGTCTTTCTTCTTGATGGGTTGGGTGTTTTTGCACATCACACAGCTTGAAAAAAAAATTTCCCTTCAGACTCTGTCACTGAACCAAATCTTACTCATCTGATATGCACACAGGCTGAAATTCAGTCCTGAGTAAAAGAGTAACCTAGCTGCTGCAGGGAACCGATTTATGAAGAATTTTTGGGACAAAGGCCTCAGACTGGCCTCTGCACAGGGACTAACTTCACCTACAAAAGAATCCCACTGGCCACAGCACAGTTGTGACCTTGAGGGTTGTAATTGTACCTAGATTTTCTTGGTAGCATTTTCTTCCCTGAGGTATTTTTGCACCAACCGAGAAAATGGACATTCTTGTTTTGTTTTTTTTTTTGTAATGTTGACAAAGTTTTTCTGATGAGAAAGCAAGTATAATGGTGATTCAAATTGTGCCGTTATTTTTTTCCTGTTTTTTATTTAGCCCTGTAAGGTAATATTAAGGGAATAGCTGCCTATGGCAAGCACATGGGTGTGGGCTGATAGAGAATTGTGCATCAAAAGAAACAGATGGGAAGGCAGGCTCACAGGATTGAAAGTAATGACTCTGAACGAGACTTTAAGAGTCACAGTTAAATAGTCACAGTGCATTAGTTAGAAGGACTACAGTCAGTGATATTAAGTGATATTGCTTCTGTTCATGCAAGCCTTCCTTTAATTCAAGAAGGATGATGAAAGTCTGCAGAGGAACAAGAGTGACACAGGCATTGGAAAATGCAGAAGTTGGTAAAGTGTCCACAACTTCCACCAGCTGGGCTTGCCAAAGAAAAGGCTTAGGGCCAACTTGACTGCAGTTTAGAAAGTGCTAATATTCCCTACAAGGAACATTCCTGAGTAGGGAGTCCTCCTATTTAGCACATAAAGGCATTATGAGAGTCAGCGTCTGGAAGTTGAAGTTAAAATTCCCAAATCAATTCAATTTGCACTGATCATTGTGGCTCATCAGAGATCAGATCAGATCCTCACGTGCAGGGCAGTTCCAAGTGCAGACAAACAGACATTTTAATGTGCAGGTGGCCAGCTCAAATGTGCTCCAGCCGGAGATACTGGCAGCACCTCCTCGGGTGCCTCCACATAACAACAATGTGGAGTGGCCAGCAGTCACGGGCCCACAAGCTGGTGGCATATCCAATGCTCTGTGTGTGCTCGAGCACTAGTTCAGAGAGGAGTTACTGCAGACATTGCATGTGCTGCATCAATGCTTAGAGCCCTGATGGGATGGCCAAGATACATTTAGCTTATAGGAACAATATTCCCTTTATGAAGAAATGCTGCAAGAAATATAACACTCTTTGGCCTGATTTTTCAAAGATGAAGAGTGCCAAGAATGAGTTGAAATTTCCTTAGCATTTCTGAAAATCAAGCCATAATTAATTAACCCCTGCATGCCATGGGCTTAATTATTTCTTCCCACTAGATGTAAAAGAGGAAAAGGGAAACTTCAGGCTTCTCAAAACTTTGCTGCAAGTTTGTGGCATGGTCAGAACTTGGAATATCCTGAATTATTGCCCCATCACTACTTCTTCCCCTTTTCTAACTGACTGAACTTTAAACATCACCAGTGCAACCTATTATATAGAATAGACCATGCAAGCTACAGGACAACCCCCAGGAATACCCCTGACTGCATTCCCATTCAGAGCTGGGATATGCCAGCCTGGAGCACATCCTGCCTTTAATTACACTGAAGAGGTCTTGGTGATTTGGTGTCCTACATCAGTATTAGGAAGCTTGGGCATTGAATTGCTATAAATCAGGAGCTTTGCTGCTCTCACAACAAGCCCAGTGGGAGCCTGACTTTCTCAAAGAGCTTAATTAAAGAGTGCTTGTTGTCAGCTCACCCCTGTAGCCCATTAGAGCTCTGCAGAGATTTCTGTTCTCCAACATCATTGTGAAAAGTGGGACAGTCCTTGCTTCTTAGGAAGCTCTGTGTTCATAATCACTTCCTCTCATGTCAATATGGTCCTGGTGATCATATAGTCATGTTGCAATTAGTTGGTGATAGGTGTGAACAGTGCATATCTGTATAACTGGTTATGGAGATCCTATTGGCCAGACAGTTATTCAACAGAGTCATAATTTTCCTCCTAGCTAGTACTTTCTCTGGCTGTAGCTCAGTGTGCTTGAAAAAGCAAAAGTAATGTGTGACATTTCCAAAAAGCAACAATTTTCTTTCCAGAGAAGCACGTACATCCTTGCCCACTGAAGGATGCAGCCCCTTGTGATTTACAGAGAGAACCCAAGTTCCCCTGTCATTGAGGCCTTTTGAAACATTACTCACTTTTGGCTTGAAATCCATGTCACGGTAGAGTTGCGCTGTAGTTAAATGAATTATTCAGACTGTAACCTCTGCTGCTTGGTAGAACCAGCTTCATTTTTTTCTGTGCACAGGGCTGGTGTACTTGGGCCCCGGTCAGTCTCATCCACCTTCAGCAGGCTATTTGCATGTGCTTTGCTATTGAAAAAACAGCTGCCATCAGACATCAGGATGCACAGTCAGGGGAACGGGTGAGAAGAGAGGGGTCAGGTTGCACTGCACATGGTGCAAAGCCTCTTGTGGGTTGGTTCCTTCCCAGGCTTGTCCTACCCGCTTCCCAAGCTGAAGCCATCAGGCACAGTCATCACCATGTGTGTCCCAGGAGTGCTGAGGAAGAGTTTTTAGATTTGATTCAGAATGGACACTTCCCCCCATTGCACAGGCACAAACAACCACCTCCCTACACGCGGGACTTGGGCAGTGTTGCAGCCAGGCAATCCAGGGATTGCACAACTTCTGGCTCTGCTGGCTAACCCACATCCCAAAGGAGCTGAGAGGACAAATTGATTCAGGTTTGTCCATCACTAAGTATTATTTCCCAATGCATTTACGGAGTCATCCTACCTCCAAATTTCAGTCTGGAGAGGTCAGAGATGTTTGAAGGCTTCAAAAGAAATTTTGGACAGCAGAAAATGAGAGGAAATGTCATGGATCTAGACTTTGCAAGTCATTCTTAGAACTTTCACATCCTTCATGATTGCAGCTATAAATCAATCTAGTATTAATTAAACTCTGGCCAACTAAATGTGCCAATAAGATTAAGGAGCAAAGTGTAGACTGTCATCCTGCCAGTGGCTATTCCCAGTGCAAAACTGACTTAAACAGAGCCATCTGAGAGACAGGAACTTTTTTGCAGTGATACCACAAGGAAAAGACTCCTCTGACTTGTGTTCTTCATTATTACAGTAGTGTTTCAAACTTGCTGAGTTCTTGTGTCCTTCACTCTGTGCTAAGCAATCCCTAAATTGTTTTCATTATATTGTGTCATCGTTGTCTTCCTGATGTCTGCTTCCCCACCCAGGAAGTGTTTACAGGATCCTCATGGAGAACAGGAGTTCATCCTAGAGAACAAGTGGCCCTGGAAGGAAAGTTTTGCCTGTCAGCAAGTGATATATTGTAATATGTAAAGCTGGCAGCCACTTGCTTGTGGCTCATGGCTCATGTGGTGGTTTGCCCACAGTCCCTCACCCTGCTGTTTCATTGTGATGTCTTCTGTGCAGATACAGATCTGTCCAAACACAAACTCTTCGACTGCCTTTTGGCACAGATGAAGCACTGCAAACCCCACCTGCACACCGTGCCTTAAATGCCTGCAAAAACAAGAGACTATCTGGCACGAAGGAAACCCTTTCCTTCCCTGGCACTCTGCATACAGCAGATGCTGTGCCACAGGCCTCAGGTGGCAGCTGCAGCAAGCCAGGTTTGGGAACCAGCTCAGGGGATGGAGCAGGGGAAGTGCCACCCCCGGGCAGGCACACCTGCCTGTGGCAGAGGCAGGGCCTGAGCAGGGAGCCCCAGGGAGGCAGGATTTCCCCATGCAGCCTAATCGTTTTTCTCAGTGGAACTGGGGAGCAAGTTTGACTCATCAGGCACATGGAGATGAACATCCCCAGAGCCCTGGCAAAGGGAAAGGAAATGCAGTTCCAGTCCTCCTGGTGTGAAAGTGGCCTGGTTTTGCAAAAGAGGTGGGCTCCTGGCTTTGAGAAGGGATGTTAAGCAGCAGAAGTTCCTGAGCTGGGTCTGGTGGAGTAACCCCTGGGATGGTACCCAGTGACTGAGGGAGCAACTTCTGAGCAATGCATGTAATGAGTGATGAAAATATAATTGCCAGCTCACTTGGGCATATTAATATATTTAGATAAAGACCCAGCCAAACCAAACCAGCCCATTTTATCAGGCCAAACCTCACCCTATTCTGTTACCAGAGGAAAGGATGTTCCCCTGCTTATTTTTCAAATATTCAGTGGTGCTTCTTCTCTGCCAGATCCTACAGTTCTGATTTGCCATAGCACTGCCTGCTCCATGGCATTTTTGTATTGGGTCTATTAGTTTTATTCTGTAATGGAGTGATCAAGTAACTAGAAAATATGTGTTCTGTTCTGAATATATGCTATGCTTCCCAGAGAGGTTGTGGAGCCTCCTTCTGTGGCGATATTCAAAATCCTCCTGGATGCGACCCTGTGCAAACTGCTCTGTGTGAACCTGCTTTAGCAGGAGAGTTGGACTCTGTGATCTCCAAAGGTCCCTTCCTCCCCAGCCATTCCATGATTCTGTGATTTACTCTGCTCTAGTATCCTCTGTACTTTGTCACTTTCCATCAGATGGATTTAGGACTCAACTTGTGCTTTTGGAGAAGGATAGGGACAGGCTGCTCAAGACTGTCTACATTAGACTTCTCAAACTAGGCCAGTTGTTTCCCATATTGAAGGATATTGATTAATTTTTATGGTGCATTAGCAATGATCTACATGCTTTGCAAACTTGTGGTACTGTAGCAACACCTGGAAGTGTGTTCTTGAGAAAAACCCTCCATTTGGAGGTGTGGAACAGCAGGCAGAAGTAGTGAGGTACATGGGAAGCGATGTAAGGAAGTGATGGGCACACCAATGTCCTGGCAGCACTGATGGCAACACTCTGCATGAGTGTATCTGCTGGTATGAGCCTTGGGGGCCTCTCCCTTCCCTTCTTAGGATGGGTCTTCTAAAATCTCCGGAGCTCTCTCTCTTTTACATTCAATTTTTCACACACTTGCCTACTTCCTTCAAATGAAACAATCAAGCCTCTGAAGTTTTATGTAATCACCTTTCACTGAAAATTAGCACCTGATAATTTTCATTGAAAATTCTACCTGATTAACTAACTGAACAAGTTTCAAACTCCTGGAGTTTAGCTGTTCCTTTCCCCCAAAAAGACTTAAACCTGAAAGCTCTGCTTCATTTATTAACCATTGAACCAGAAATTAAGATCTGAGAGTTTGAGTACACTGCATGTCACAGTACTTCCTATCAGTGCACACCCAAAGCTACTCCTTCGTCCCCACTTTAACCAGTTTATCTATGATAGTAAGTAGGATAAAATTTTCTCCCTTGTTTACTAAAATAATACTGGCAAGGAAAATACATTTTGCATGATCACTTCTCAGTCTGAAACACTTCTAGGCTAAATATATTCATGTAAGATACGTGCTTTGGGCATCTGTTTCCAAGCTGCATTCTCCCTGCAAGCGGCACAGAAGATGCTGTTCTTTGCCATCACTGTGTGCAGCGTAGGTAGATCTAAGAAGAGAATTCTGCCTGAAGATTTCTGTTGTCTTTTCGTTCAGTCGGAGGATATAGCTCTACTTGCTTCCATTTTAAATTGCACATAAAATGCAGTCATACGCCTGGCTGAAAACCTTGGTTATACCTTCCAAGCTAATCTAAAAATACAACTCAGGCCCTGCAATCCCCAAAAAAATAAAATCCAATGCTCGAACATCCAGGGGAGCCTAAGAGAGAGAGAGAGTTCCCAGCACACAGTTATCTCTCCCAGAAGAGAATTGATATTCACAAACACTTATTTCCCTTTAAAATTTCGCCCATTATATGTTTTATGAGGACACAGAAGCAAAGGTCCCTTCTGTTACCATTCTGAGAGGATTTTAAGAAAATGCGATTAAGTTCTATCCCCACCAGACTTCATGAAGGAGGGGACACCTCACCCTCTGGGAAGTGCAAGCAATACCATTTTTGTAGTAAAAAATACTGCCTGGTTGTTCAGCCTTATTTTTACAAGCGTCAGACTTTTGCAAAGTTCAGTGTCTCATCTTTACTGGTCCACAGTGCATATTATTCCAAAACACTCTCCAAGGCAACTGTTTTCAGCTTTAGAGGTCATGTTTAAATGAGCCCCCATGACGAGGCTGAGTCCCACCCAGGCAGTTTTGTTCTAAATTCAGTATTTGTTTCTAGCATTTGCATCTGGGCTCTTGTTTGTTAGATCAAGCAAAATGCTCATTTGCTTGCACTCGTCTGAATGAGGAAAGGTCACGATACAGAGACATTAAGTCATAGAATCATTGAATCATGGAATAGTTTGGGTTGGAGAAGACTTTTAAAGGTCACGTAGTAGTCCAACCCCCCTGCACTAAGTAGGGACACCTCCAACTAGCTCAGTTTGCTCAAAGCCCTGTCCAACCTGACCTTGAATGTTTCTGGGCACAGGGCATCCAGCACCTCTCTGGGAAACCTGTCAGTGTTTCACCACCCTCTTCATAAAACAGTTGTGGTCTAAATCAACACTTTTTTAGTTTAAAGCCCTTACCCCTTGTTCCATCACAACAGGCCCTGCTAAAAGGGCCATCCCTTTGTAGCTGTGAACAGCAGTAAAGCTGCATAAAGAAGGAAATTATTCTTCCAAGGATGACAAATAAGCACTGTCTGGGATGCCTCGGCTCTGCGAGTCAGCCTCAGGATGAAGGGTCTGTCCTGTGGATACCCACACTGCAGCACCCACCACACAGGATGCAAATGCTTTTGCATCTTATTTCTGTTTACTGTGCAGTGTGTCAATGCTGCAGCCACTGTGGGCAGGGGAAGCTGCACATCAAACCCCTGCTTTAGCCTGGGCAGAGGAAAGCTTGCATTGCTTCTGGTAAAGGGGCAGCTTCTGAAGTCCACTCTCTAGATGACTTGGTATAGGAAAGAGCCATGTTCAAAAGAATGGGCTCCACCTTCTGATCCAGAAAAGCAGCCCAACAAAAAGCAAACAGACCTTTCGTTCTCGTTATAATTAATGGATGGGCAGAAGCCAGTACACTAAGGTCTCTCGGTCTGGCAATCTGAACAATAAAAACCAAGCTATTGCCATAGAGAGCAGAAGTTCTCCCAGCTCCCTCTCTTCCCCAACCTGTCAGCACAACCTTAGACTTATCTGGGTTGGGTCACTGCCAGCTTGCCCTCATTCAAGCCCTGATCCTGGCAAGACAGTAGGTAAGCCGATCAACTGCTCCAGCCAGCCCCAGCAGCTGAGACCTGAAATAGAAACGTGCAGCTGAATGTTGGCCATGCACAGGGAGAGATCTCCAGGCCTTCATGGAGGGAGGAGAAGGAGGAGCTGTTCCTCAGAAATCATTTCACTGCTCTCTGGCCCCTGTGTGTTTTGATCAGTGATAGCAAAAGCACCTGATGTTCACATGGGCAATGGGTTTTGCCTGTGTCTAGCAGGAAATTATAAAGTCAATTGGTTCAGTACTTCAAACTGTAAGTCCTTCTTTTAGATGAAACCTGTTGAAAAGTTGAGGTTTGCCCATCTTCACTACCAGCCATAACTCTAACCTGTACTGAGTATGAAGATTTAAAAAAAACCCCAAAGTTGTAGTCTCACAGTCACTAATCTGTGATGAAAGCTGCTTTTCAAAGAGGACTGATCTGACTCCTGTGAAATGAAGAAATGCTCTCCTAGCTCTCAGGGGCTGTGATGAAACCCTGAGACATGTGATGAGAAGTGCAGGAGCTGCATGAGACCATGTGCTGCATCTTCCCACCAGGAGGGCAGGAGCTGCAGGCCTGGATGAATCAGGAGGGCTTTTGCTCCAGTCCAGGCACCAGCGGTGAGTCCCAGGCATACACAGGCAGGAAGTGAAAAGCTTGGGTTTAATCATGGCTGGGAAAAACTCCTTGCTCCCTCCTAACGTAAAGGTCATGTTTTTAATCTCTCTTCTCCTTTGGTCCTGTCACTGGAGGCCCCTGGGCTCTCAGCACCATCACCAGATGCATTGAGGAGGGACTGCAGTGCCCATGCAGGGCCCACCCGGGAGCACCCAGAAACTGTGGGGTGGTGGGACACAGACAGCTGTGCTTGCTGAGGGTTTATGAAAGGCACATGCAACAGGGACAGCCTGTTCCTTTCTCACCTTTATAGATGAAAGGGTAACCTGGCTCCTAGAATGAAATACTGATTTTTAGTGAAAAAAATCATTGGGGCTTCTTATCACTTTAAGTATTTCAACCCCTCTGCAGCTTTTTGTACTAGTTCTCATACCTCAGCCGTTCTTAAGAGGCTTCTTCAATCTGATAAGACTTTGTTCACAAGAAGTTACATATTTGTTTACCAAGGAGAAGACAGCCAGAAGAGTTTCTGAGCAGATACAAACTCATGTACAGTTAGGCAGAGACTCTGAGAACAGCTTGTATAACAACACGACTGACGGACATGTAACATTTAGTCAGCCACCATGGAGAGCACTTTGCCCAGCGCTTTCTGAGGCATGGAAATCACACAGGCTGCTCTGCTAGGGTTTATGGGTGCCCAAAAGTACTTCTCCTTTCATCTTTCCTCTTTAGTGCAAAACTGGTCTGTCCAGGGAATACAAGTTGAAGAAAACACACAGAGCTGGTGGGCAGTCATTATGTAAAAGTGCCGAGCATGGAGATGGAAAAAAACCCAACCCTTCAATCTGAACAAAGGCCTGAAGTCCCTGTTAATTCTTTGCAAAATTTACCACCCACACAAGCGGGAAGAGTTAAAGACGCCAATCAGGCAAACTGTCTTGGCCATCGAGGCCACCATATTCAACTGAAATATCCAGGTGATTTATATGGTCCTGTTACTCATTCAGGGCCACATAAGAGCAGTGTTTCCTAAGATGCTGTTACAGGATATGTTGGCTCCTTGTAGTACATATTGGAGCCTACATCTTAAGAAACAATTTAAAGTAAAATAAAAAAAAAAAAAAATTTGGAAAGGAAACTATTGCCTCCATATGCGAATGGAAATTAATTTAATTATGAAATGAAACTTCTGTGTAGCACTGCCAAAAGGGCAAACAACTGAGAACTTAACTAAAAGGAGAAAATTGACAGTCTTTCAGCGCATAACCATTTTGTTCTGAACAGCAATAATTATAGAAATGGGCAGAAGACTGTTTCACTGATGATAAATCTACAACATGTCAAGAAATATTTGAAGATTCATATTTAATTACTGTGACTACGCAAATTAAACAGTGGAAAAAAGTTGTCAATGCTGTTTTTTAGAGTAGGGAAATAGATCCAAAGCCAAAAGCAACATCGTTAGCGTTGGTAACTCAAAGAGAGAGTTTCCCTCTAGGCTAAACTTTGTGATAAAGGAGAGATGTCACTTATTATGCACTTTTGAACATGTCTGGCAAGGTTAAGAGGTAAATAGCCAGAATAATTATTGTCTGGGTTGGTAATGGTTTTCTCAGTCACATATTTACTCCAAGCACATTCTTGGTGTTCCACGTTACTCATAGCTCTTGATCACAATTTGTTGTTTTCTTTTTTTTCTTCCTCCAGAAATTATGTTGAGGCACATAACTTTAGAAAACTCCATGCTCCACTAGTGGACCGGGCATGGCAGGGCTTCAATGAGTTCTTAGGATAAAATAAGTACAACCTGGCCACCCAAACTGGTGGCGTTTGCTTGCCCTGTGTCACCGGCTGTGCCTGTTGGGGAGCAGCACAAGGTTTGGCATGAGGAAGCCCATCTGCCAAAGGGCAGTGCAGGCTTGCAGGGTGCTTGGAGCTGCAGGTTGACCAGGATGAACACAGCAAATACAGCGTGTGCTCTATTTTAATGTGCATGGCTCTGATCAGCAGCAGCATGCACAGCTCCTCTATGTGAATGGGGAAAGATGTTTTCAGAAGCATCTTCTGGAATAAAATGCTACAGGGAGTGCAGTCCTTTCCCTGCAGAGGTCTGGCTGGCACAGGGAGTGCCCTCCATGCCCAAACTGCCTACAGTGTCCAGCAGTCATGCAGCCACCTAGCTGCACCCCAAACCAAGGGTCAAGGAGATCACTGTGGCGTGTTGTTTCTGTCTAATCAGAGGTGCGGATGCACTGGGCTTGTTGAAGTTTTCCCCAGTAGCTGTTCTGCCCTGATGGTGCAGATTTTGGCTGCAGAGTTCATCCCACCTTCTTGCAATCAGAGCCATGCTCCTGTTACTGGCCCGAGTGATGTGGGTGCAAACACCAGTCCTGATCCTGCTGTTCTGTGGGGACTCACGTAAATTTTTTTTGCCTCAATTGCTCATCTGTAAAATAAACAGAGAAGTTTTTTGTGCAGATTATCCTTGCAAAGTGTTTTCAGATGTATTACTGAAAGGGGTATGTAAGAACCAAGTAATAAATAGTATTAGACACAAGGAAATATGCCACAAGGAAAGTGCAGAAGAATTAACCACTGTGACTGAAAAACACACACTGAATTGCTCTCAAGGACACAGAATTTTGTAGGATGTATGAATGGGAGCAGTTCCTTTGGAAGATGCTCTGTGTGAAGTGGATTATGTGCCACACTCTGCTGCAGTTGTCAAGGCAAGTAGTCATATTTCCCATGGCAACAGAACCATCAATTTTTTATGCAGTAAATAACTGCATAAAAAGCTACATTTAGTGACCAGGGCACGAGTTAATTCTCTCATCAGCATCCTTAGCTTCAGCCCTCGTATGGAGATGAAACACTCCCCTGAAAAGCAAGTGTTTCCTTCGGCGTGCGACAGGTTTCCTCTTCATAGTTTCATTATGATTCACCCACCAGTTGCTGTGCTAGTGACACTATCCGTGCCCGGTATGTGGTACTGCATGGTGTCTGAATTCACTGAAGGAGATGATGACAGGGCAGCAAACCCACAGTGAGAGCTGCTTTTGTAGTGCTCTGTGCAAGTGCTGTCTAATGCAGGTCACCCAAAGCGCTGCCACTGAAAGGACTGAAGCTCTAGAAGAAACAATGCACTTTTAAAAATTTATTTTTAGAGTCTCTTGCTCTTGTTTTTCCTCAGTTGAAATGACTTATTCTGCAAACTAGCACCACCACCAGGGTTAAGGGCAGGCAGATGTATTAAATGGACAAGGGAAGGATGAAAACTCAGTGAAACTAGATGTCACTATGACAGCAATGATGCTCCAAAGAAGGACAGCCTTTTGCTTTATTGAAAAGAAATTTGTTGTAAGCTAGTATTTTCCTAAAAGTGGTTTGCAGTGCTCTGAGAGCCCTCAGGCTCTGTTCTGCAGAACTATATTGTTTGCATACTGTGCTGAAATTTAAAACAAACAAACAAACAAACAAACAAAAACAAACAAAACCAAACAAACAGAACAACAAAAACCAACCAAAACCAAACAAACAAACAAAAAACCAAAAACAAACAAAAACCCCACCAAACCCAAAATCTAAAAAAAACCAGACCCACACCACAAATGTCATCAGGCTCATCTGGCTGCCTGCAAATGTGCTGGGAAGGTGCTGCGTGGCTTGCCAGACAAGATGGATGCTCTCCCGGAATAAGACGTAAGAGGGGGTTTCTTAATGAGGACAGAACCAGAAACTGTTTCTAAGACAGTCGAGGTGCAGTGAAGGTTTGGGGTCAGGATGAGAAGTGTGGCACTATGTAACTGCTCACATGATCACCACCATATCTTGGCCAAGTAGAGAGCCAAGTCCAAAGACCAAAAATGCAATCCATTTTTCACAGGTCTTACTTCAGCAAACTTCCTGAGCTTCATGAAAACATGTTCACTAGATAGCTCCCCTCTCCAATCCCAGTTTCTCGTTCACAAGCCCTGACCAAAACTGATCTTGATATTCCCATTTGGATCAGGAAATTCCAACTGTCTTGTGTACTCATTTTCTACAGACACACAAAAATGCCATCACTTAGAGCTGCATAATGGAACCTGATTTCCCCAGGTTAGTCAGAGGTTCATTTCCTCTTATTAGGAATGACTTTTTGCAACATTGCTTGTAGACAAAATCTGTCACATAATACTAGTTTCCAGTATCATAATCAATTCACTGATGGTGTTCAGCACCTCCCCTGTGCCCAGAAAAACCATGTGCTTTTCTGTGAGTAGAGAGTGCAGTAACATCCCACACAGTTCTGAATAATTTTTGGCACATTTCAGTATCATTTTGGGGTAAAATACAGTGATAAAATCTCATGGACTTGCAATTTAACTTGCTTTTGTTTAGGTATGAGCAGAGTGGCACAGCCTCAGCAATATGTGAGGCTTTCAGTCCATGTCCATCCTGCTCCCTAGGCAAATTCTCTGTTGAATATCAATCCCCTTGTTTTATGCATTCATGAAATTATTTAGAAAGTTTCTGTGTTTTTAAAAAAGGCAGAAGGAAAACAGTGGAAATTACCCAAGAACCCTGTTAACTTCGGTGCACCTGGGATGAAGGACACACCTTTTCTGTGTATCCTAAAAGACTGTTAAGGGAGGTGTTAGGAGAGTTCTGCCCTGGGGCTTGTGCTTCAGGCTTCTGTCCTTTACAGTGTCTGGGCTGTGTTGTCAGTGGTCCCTCAAGACCATCAGGCTGCTAAATTCTTCTTAAAGAACCACCGGCACAGCTTGTGCTTAAAAAGCCACTGCTTGACATTTAGAATCCGACTGTCAGACTATGCCTGGTCTTTCCACAGTGGTTGTTTGAGGTGAGTGAGTTTGCGTGGTGTCAGGTACATACACAGATGTATTTGCATTGTTTCTTCAGTCTTTGCCAATCAGGGTGTGGTAGAAGTGTCAACCCCACGATCTTCTCGACACAAATGCCCTGTCTGCTTCCTGCTGCATCCTTATCCATTTTCAGTAGTCTTGATTTTAATGTCGTCTTGTACAGAGCTGGGAAAGGGCCCCACAGGTCACTTGATCATGAAAAGGAAGATTTTGCTTTCCTTACAAAGTGAAATCAGCAGTAGCTTCTCTCAGCACCCCATTGCAGGTGGTTCTGCAGAGGGACGGTTTTCCCACCAGCAAGGCTGCACAGGGGGCGAGTGGGGCTGCTGGAAATGCCTGCGAGTCACAGCCATCCTAATGCCACTTTCCGACCCAGTTACCCAGTTTTGGGAGGAGATTAGGATATATCTGGGAGCCCTCTGGCCACAGCCCAGTCCAGGCAAAACAGAGGAGGAGGATGGCAGTAGCTGGTTGACAGATGGGGAGGTATGGACGGAGGCAGCTCCTGTACCAGCACAGCCTTAACAACAAGTGTGTCTTTGTCAGCCACATGTAAAACCTGGGTGTCTGCTCAGACCCTGGGTTGTAGCAGGAAGTCCAGGTGACAAGGGCAACTTTCCATCTGCCATGTTTGGCCAGGAGCCCATTGGGTTTTGTCAGCAGTTGCTGCTCTAATCCAAGATGTTGAAAACTCTGTAAGATGATGATGTTACCTTTGCATGTGCCCTAAGTAAGGCTCCAAGAGGGAAAGTGGAAACCTTCAGTGGAAGGAATAGTTGACTGCACAATTCCCAACTGCTGTGTAGGGGATCAAGTAACTAAGAATGGACAAGCACCAGCGAGAAGCTTTAAAGCGTTACCACCTCGTATGAATAAAGCTCAGCATCAGCATCAGCATTAATAGGAAATATCCATGTTTATCAATGTGGATTTAATGTGCTAAGTAGCAACCACTGTGATTCATTAGGAAGGATGCACTTGCAGATGATGGACAGTAAATCTGCACTGACTTGTCTGTTCATCCTCTTCACTTCGTACACGGGCGATACTGCAGCTGTTGCCGTTGCCTGGCGCTCCCTCTGCTCATTCGTCCTCTGGCTGCTGAATTCAGGGGGATTTGGGCCTTTAACATAATTAAGTTTCTACTTTATGTCCCTGTTCAAGAGGCCCCTTGGTAGCTGATTAACTTAATCAGAGGTGATTTAACCCATATTTAAATGCAGCAGTCTGAATTTGTCTTCAGCACAGTCTCCAGAAGATATGAACCAAGCATCAAAGAAAATTAATTCATAGGTACATTATCCTGGGATCAAGCTAAAATGTGGTCAAAGAGCTTTAGCTTTAGCTTGTATGCTCTCATGAAAGGATATGGGCAGAAGAAGGCAGCCATGCTCTTGTTTGTGCAAGTTTCCCCCCCTCCCTTCTTTGAGTTAGGCAGAATAACAGATCACAAGAATACTTATCAGAGAATATTTTACTGCAGTTAAGAGAGAACACTTTTTCCTTTACAAAAATAATAATTATTTTTGGAAGTATGATCAGCCACATGAAAAGTATTCTTTAATCTTTTTCTGGGCCAAAAATATGACTTGAGCACTTCTCAGCTTTTCAAATAAATACATTAATTTGTCTGGCTATGGTATTACTCCAGCACAAGGAAATACAGGGCCTTAAATACACACAAAATTTGGGTACTACTGTTGCCTCTAAAAGAACCATCTTAAACAATTTTCTACAAAACAAGGTGCTGGATGATGGAAATGAAAATATTCCAGTTGGTTCTCAAAAGCCTGGATGGAATTTTGTCCTAAGTGGTGATTAACTCATTCATGTATGTTCCTAATACTTTTAAGCGGTTGCATAAATATTCCAAGTGGCCCTCGAAGATGCTGGGTAGGAGAGTGAGTAGCTCATTTCAGCCCACAGGGATGCAAGTTCTTATGCTAGGGGGGAAATCCTGTTCACACTGGAGTAAATGTGGTTTTGTTCTGCCTTTAATGGCGTTTCCGTTCCTTTTTCTGAACTTAATTGAGAACGGGATTTCACCCATCTCCTCACATGACTGTGGCTCAAACCTGAATTCTAGCTTTGAGTCTTTTTAAATGGGAAAAATTAAGGTGAAACTAATAAGCCCGGAGAACAGATCCATCTCCAGATGGAGAAGGACTCTGATAACCGTTGGGTGTTTCCTGAAGCAGACGTGTGCTCTAAGCAAACAGTCCCTGCAGTGCCAGCAGCGCTCCAGGTGCTGGGGGAGCAGCTGTGTCACCTGACTGCACTGCTCTTACAGGTGGGCAGTGTCGTCCCTGGCCAAAGGGCCCTTCCTTCTCCCACCACAAATACAGGGGATGTTTGGGATTAGGAGAAGGTCATAATACCGCAGAAGGGAAAATGCACTGCTATGTCCAGGAATTTTCAGTGAAACTTCAAACTTCACAAACATAAGGCTAGAAAAGGAGTTGCAGGGACAGAGTTCACACAGACAAACTCTCGGGCAGTATATTTTTATGTTGCAAGTAAGTGAGACTAAAATATTCCATAAACGTTCTCTATATTCTTTGCATTAAATCAAATAGTTATTCATCTCCCAGCTTTGATTTTGTTAAACAACCAATACCCTAATTCAGAGGCAAGAATTTAATCCATAGAAAATTCTGTCCTCGGAGAAGATCAAAGTGAGTCCCATGGTGTTAAGCACACACCTACAGCACTTGATCCTGAAAAAAATTAGGTGCATGTTTCAATCAGCCTATCCCTTCTTACTGGTTCCCATGCATTAACCTAAGCCTCTGTGGGAGCGTATTTGGTGCCAGGATCAAGGACCTGTGGAGATGTCACACAGGAGAGCAGGGCTCTGAAAAGGTAGCAAGCAAATGGGTGAGAACCCCAGCAGGCTGTGCTGGCAATGCCTCCCCATTCCTCTGCATCTACCAACGCTACAGGAAGAGACTGAAAGTCTCTTGGGCGACATAAATACGCTCGATAAGCGCGTACAGAGAACACAAAGGTGAAATGGCCCTGCTTATCAGGCACAATTAAAATGAATAGAGGATGACTAATAAAGAGGCAGTTTAAAATCTTTACATGACACAATGTCAAGGCAACAGTGTTGTGCAATAGCACTGACACAATTAACACTGTGTCCCTGCCTTGGGCAGAGCCGGGAACGGGGCTCCCGCCGGCCTCGCCCGCACGCTCCCATGGCGAGCGCTGGGTGGGCTCTGCCGCTCCAGCTCTCCGCTCTCTGCCGCATCCCACAGCCACCGCGGAACCTGCGCAGGAACAGCCACTTCGGACCAAGGCAAGGGTGCTTTTTCCACTTTGTCATCTCTGTTCCTCTCTTTCCTTTTAGTTTGCGTGATCCCAAGCCTCGCGGTTACTACTGCGTGAAAAGGGAAAAACATCACGTTGAATTTCTGGGCACACTCTGGAGGGAGACAAGGCTGAGGTGCCTGATCCTGAAGCGGGGCTGGTTGTTGACTTAGCACTGAGCAATGCAAGCATTTCCTGGGTAGGAATTTTTACAGTGTGTAATTTAAAAGCTACTTTGGACAACCCTTTGCTCAGGATGATAGATGGTTAATGGGAGTGTGATCTTCCAAAATACAGCCCAAGGTGTCCTTCTAGTTCTTCATTTAATTATGTTGCTCCTTAGTGGTGCCTGTCAGGCTGCAGGATTCCCCAGTCCACTGGGCGAGTGCAGCAGGGATAGGCTGGGTTTTATATACATATATATATATATGTATGTATGTATTTATATATATATATATACATAGATACAATATAGATATACTTCTATTCACACACAAGAACATATATAAAAACATACGCAAGAATGTATATAAGAACAACAAAGAAAAAGTTTTTTCTTTGATGTTCTTATTTTCTGGCCAAAACAAGCTCTCTCTTGGTTTTATTGCTGCTGGCGTGTCTTTGCAATGCAACACTGTCAAAAACTAACAATATAAACAAATTTGAGGCTATGCCAACTATTGCTGAGCACAGCCAAAGCTGCCCAACACCACAGCTTGCTGAACAATGTGTGAATTTTGTGGTGGCAGAAATGTCTGTTGCCCTGTTCTTTCTTAACTTTTGGAAAGATCTTGGTGGAAAGTGTGTTATTCTAAAGGAGATAATTAAAGTAATTGATATTAAAACTCCTTCACCATTGCTGCAGGAGGAGGGGTCCCTGTATGTGCCAAGCCTGCTGGCTCTACCTGCCAGGGGCTGCAGGGGAGTTGATTGGAACACTTCATGTAAAACATGATTTCTGGTCAGCAAGCAATGTTTTTTATCAGATAAAGTGGTATTTCTGAACTGTGTGCTTTATTAGAAGGCATTAGTTGATGCTGTTTCCTGTGCCTGCCAGGCCTGTGGGATGGGGGGTGGCCATGGAATTGTCCCAGCAGTGCCAGCACCCCGGCCAGCTGCCAGCACAACTCAGGGCAATGGCTGTGGCACTTGTACCTTGAGGGGAAACCTACCACAGCCTCTTTGGGGCCACATCCTGCCTGCCTGCACTTCCCACCCATCCGTCTGCGGGTGCTTAAAGTGCCTCAATCACAGAGTCCGATGTTCTCATCACTCCTCACCTACTGCCCCAAATGGGTGTCTGCATGCCCGTGTAGGGAGGCAGTGGCATCCCCTCGGTGCTGGTCGCTGTTGTGACAGGGCTGCACTGCAGGCTGCAGAGACACACCTTAACCCAAGTCAAAGTGGAGATAAATGCTGCATTTGATACCTACTTGTATCTCACCTGAAACTGAGCAGGAAAGATTTTTATCACATGAATGAGGGAAGGGTTGCTGTGTTTCGCATGATGAGGCCGCATACCCCAAAAACCCACTTTAAGTGAGAAAAAAACATTTGCTATTTGTGGCAGGCAGCACAACCAAGCTATTTTCTTTGCCTCCGATAAGAAAGCAAATAAGAAATATTAACTGCATGCAAAGGTGCCCTTTTACTTGTCCTCATCAATAACAGCTGATGTTCCTCAGGGTTATTGCTGCAACAACGTCACTTCCCTTTCCTCACTGGCGTCAGGTTTATATTAAAAACCTCATAGCAAAGTCTTTTGTCCACTGTCCCCTTTGTGGTTCTGCTTTTGTCCCCCGTGCTGTGCTTCGGGGTACTGGCACGTGTGGGGATGGGGCCGTGCAGGCTGCCTGCGTGCCTGCCTCTTTCCTCCAGCAGAAC
This sequence comes from Struthidea cinerea, assembly GCA_013397865.1. Classification (NCBI taxonomy): domain Eukaryota; kingdom Metazoa; phylum Chordata; class Aves; order Passeriformes; family Corcoracidae; genus Struthidea; species Struthidea cinerea. The sequence goes on from VZTI01005482.1 coordinate 710,848, forward strand.
GAGGGCTGGGAGAGGAACAGGAATTTTGGCTGAGCAAAGAAAGCCAGCGGCGAGGATGCCAGCTGTGGGAAAGGGCTACTAGGCAGTAACGTGCTCCCAGAGGGAGCAGATCTCCCAGCATTGCATAGGTTAAGGAGCAGCTTTCCAAGAGGAGCTGAAGTGGAGGGGGGGAAAAAGCACCCCAAAAAATTAACTTGTTGGTAAGGGAGTGCACTCAGTTTTGGAAGCTGCTTGGAGCAGCCCGGGGCCGGAGTCAGGGACCCAGCGATGTTCCCCCAAGTCGCTCCAACTCTGGCATCAACTAGTGGCTTCCCACCGCAGCACTGGTCCTCTCCCGGCAGTGTCTCGAGAAGAGAGAGGAAGGGACTTCAGAACAGCCTTGATGCCTCAGATTTGGTACCTACTGCTTCCAGATACAAGATGAGCATAAACCAAACTCTGGCGATGGGCAGGACCACATGGTACGACTGAGCAGCGGCCCCAGCCCGACTGGCCGGCGGCACCGCGGCAGGGCCGGCGGGACCCGCTGCTCCTGCCGCCGGCTGCGGCTCCGCGCCCGCAGCTGGGCACGGCTGTAGTCGCGGGAAGGGGAAAGGAGCTGCCCGCTGTCCTTGGAGAGGAGGGTAAATAGTTACAGTGGAGAAAGGGAATTTAAAAAAACCCAAAAAACCGATGAGGAAGGAAGCGGCAAATGTTCAATGGGTGACTCACAGTACGGGATGACTAATCCCGTCAGGGCACAGCTCGTGCCGCGCAGGGAATCGGTGCCGCGCGCCTCGCGGGGAGCGCAGAGCGGCCGCAGGACCCGTCGGGGCAGCAGGGGCCGGGCCTCGCTCCGCTGCGCGCAGCACCCGGCGAGAGCCGCGCACGGAGGGA